>JARKIC010001147.1:0-148019 GCA_029378375.1 Mycena olivaceomarginata | reverse complement strand
TGGCCAAAATTGATGATACCCTTGCTAGCCTTACAACCACAATGGCAGCAAAAAAAGCACGAAAGGATTACTCGAAGTACACTCCGGCGACTCCCGAGGAATCAACGATCTTCGAGCTATTACGATATGTCAACTACGTCAGCGACCATATTGAAGGCTCAGCCTCTGAAATCTTGAAAATGCGGGAAGAAATCCAGGCCATTAATCGATCCGCAGGAACTCTAAGTCTTTTTCACATTAAACCCGGCAGACACTTGGAATCCCCTCTCCGCATTTACTGCGGGACACAACATCAATATTGATAGCCTTTTTGGCGAAGTCGACTCTCAGTTCACATCCTTCCAACGTGCTCGATCACTCGCAGCCAATCCTATCGCTGGAGCCGAGTTCTTCAAGTTGATGGTAGACCAGTTCACTTCTGTTTTCCTTGGATTTGAGAGGGAATGCAAACGAGGTGTCTTTGGTCGAGTCAAACACTACTACGGGGTTTTTGAGGCTCAGAATCGAGGTTCCCTTCACTTGCACATTCTCATCTGGCTAGAAGGTATACAAGTTCTAATCTGTAACCTTCAAATCTTAGTACTTATTGACGTACTACAGGTGCTCTTTCTCCCAAACTTCTTCAAGAAAAAGCTGTAGCAGATGAACATTTCAAGCACCAACTCTTTGCATGGATGGAAAGTATAATCAGGCACGATCTTCCATCCAATACCCATTCCATTGCTTCTCCATCCAAACTCGTTCAGAAACAATGTCTTATGCGTCGCCCCCCTCATCCTGATGACCAATTTTGACATCTCGTCGCCTCAATTTCTACGAGAGATCCTCGATGCATCCGGTCAGGTTCATGCACACAACGAGACATGCTACAAAAAAACCCCATATTCCATGGTCACCCTTGATGATCAAGCGCGTGATCGTCTCTGCAGATTCAACTACCCCGTCGACCTGGTTCCTGTCACTGTAATGGACGAAAACGGCAAAATATCTTTGAAACGGGACAATGGAAGAGTGTGGGGTACAATCCTACGCTCAGCAGTTCTTTTCAATGCAACACAGATCTTAAATTCATCGGATCAGGCCCGCTCGCAATGGCTCTCAGCATCTACATGACACTGTATACAGCGAAATCCGATATTAGCTCAGCTGTTATCATGAGTGCACTTGCTGCAGCAACCAAACTTCTCGAGAAGCTGGCCCACTTTCGTCGGAAGAAGAGCGATGTCGGAAACTACTGCTGAAAACCCTAAACCAGATCAATGGTCGGAGAGAACTGTCCGGTCAACAGGTTGCTGCTCCCTTCTAGGCATTGGGAACCACGTCAGACGCTCGATTTGCGGTTTTCTATTGGTCAAAGTTGCTCACCTGGCTTTCCGATAATGAATTCCCTCCGTATGCCAAAAAACAGCAGATCCAACGCCAAGGTTCGCACTATATATGTCTTCCAATACTTTCATTAATTTTTTTGCAGCCGATAAGCCGGAAGAAGAGGCCCAGGAAGGGTCCCAGGAAGAGATGTCTAGGGAAGAAGCCTCTCATCTAGAGTTCGTTTGAATTTTTTTTCTGGAACTACACTCATTTCATATTCAGAGAAACTGATTCTGAAGAAGACACTCATGAATTTGGACGATCTAGTGGATCTTGAAGATTCAATGGTGTTGCTCAATGAACATGCCATTCCAATGCTCAATTCCCTTGTCTATGACATTCTTTCAGACCGACAGAGCTGGAAGATATCCCGATGTGGGATCAGTGCGTTGGGTACGAGAAAGTTGGCTGTCTAAAGGCAAAGAGTCTGTCCAGGTGGATGACGATATGATATGGACGACATAGACGACGACAATGTCCTTGGTTGTGTCCTCCATGATTTGTCTATTAAAATTAATTCTCTGAATAACAGATATCTCAAATCAATTTCGCTTTGCCCTGGTCATCCACAAATTGGAACACATGGCCTACGAAAGCGAAAGATTGATTGCTTTGTCCTTTCCGGGACTCCCATTCCTCGACGCGACATTGACAGTCAAGCCAATCGATATGCGATTGTCATGCTTGCTTTGTTCCGACCATGGAACAGATCAGCAGCTAATCCTCTGAAATCCGAAAATACTTCGTGGACCGATGCTTCGCTGCCCTTCTGGTGTCGCTGCCTCAAGACAAAATCAAATTAATGGACTGCATGCAGGAGCAGTGGGAGTGTCGGTTGGCGCAGAAGATTTTTCAGCTGAATACAAAGCCAGACAAGCCAATTTTAACCTCGCATGGGACTTCCTCCCAAGCAGACGATGTGCTTGATGAGCTGGCCAGTGATTTAGACTGGCAACTCGGTCAACTCGACACAGACGACCAGTGGGCCTGGCCATGTTGTTGATCCATCAGACTCTGACGACCTGAAAATACACCGAAACTTGTGCAGCACGTACTCAAAGGACAACTGATGCGGTCATTGCGCTTGCAAGTGCAGCAAATTTCTATCATGTTCCAATTCCTCCGGATGACATTGGAAGGCTTTGAAAGGACGCATGCTGGAATCCCACGAGGCATGGCTCAGGACCGCGCTTCAGCTGCCGCACTTCTGCTTGCCGAGGAGAAGGCTGTAGCTCTCCAAAAACATGCCACAGAAGGTATTTTTTAATAACTATAGCGATTCAGTATAATTACTGACTTGTTACATCCTAGACTAGTACAATGCTGCCTCAGGTCAAAGAGATCTTACTCACCGGAGTCCGGTGGAACCCAGACTCACCACATTTGCCGAAGAAAAGGCACTGGCACGAGCACATCTCACGTCTTCATCATGGCAACACAGTGTTTGGGATCTGCTTGCTGAGTGGAAAAAAATTGCTATTGCGATCAGCGATAAATTTACGCTGAACCAAAAGCAACGGTTTTTTTTTTCTCAAAGTCGACAATCGGATGCATGCTTGATACCTAATCCTGATCGTAATCCTTTCCGTCTCCTCGTCGCTGGTCCTGGTGGAGCAGGGAAGTCACACGTATACGACGCTCTCAAAGCTTTTTACGATGAGGTTGGAATACTGCCAGAGCTGAATTTTACGGCACCTACCGGGGTAGCCGCCAGCAATATTCATGGCTCTACGACTCATCAGGAACTTGCTCTTCGGACAAAATACACAGATCTCATAAAGAATAACTCTAAACCGCTCAAGGCACTCACTTCCAGACTTGAACGACACGTACTCTCATCATTGATGAGTATTTCTTTCTCGGATGTGACGATTTCGAAAAAGCCTCCCGGAATATCAACCTTGCCCGAGGATGTAACGATGATCCGTTTGGCAATCTCGATCTCATTCTTTCTGGAGACGAGTACCAGCTCACCGGTCCAAAATCCACTCCACTTTTTGACCGCACCTATGTGTCGTTACACCGGAGCGATTGCCAGCTTCAGGCATTGAATCTTGCTGTTCGCCAAAAGCTGACTGCAATAAAGAATTATTGGACCATCGAAAACTGTGTTATCCTCGACGAAGTGGTGCGACAACGAAATCCCCGTTTCGTCGCATTGCTTGGTCGCTTGCGTCGTGGAACCTGTACGGTTTCCGGAGAAGACAATGACCTGGATTTCTTGAAACAGTACCAAATTGGAACGCCTGGGTCATGCGTTGATCCCGAGTTCTCAGATGTACTCCGGTGGATACAACCTCCTGGCCATGGTGCACCTCTTATCACATATACCAACCATGTTCGGAACACCCACAACTGGTTACTGACGCAGTCATTTGCTGGTGCCACCAATCAGGAGTTTGCTGTCTACTATGCAGAGGATACAGTCGGCCGTGGCAAGAATAAAACCATCCTTACCGGGCGTAACACTGAAGACGCATGGAATACACCCATTAAAGCACTGGGCGAAGATCTCAGTGGACGGCTGGCCCTTGTTATCGGCATGCCAATTTTTGTGGATAACATGGCTGTTGAACTCGGTGTCTCCAATGGCAGTGGCGGAACCTTGGTCAGTGTTGAGTATGAAGTGCGAGAGGGCCGTCGTTATGCAATATCTGCGAAGTCGACCTTCCTCTTTATACTTCCCTAGATCCAAACACCGAGCACCCTCATCGCCTACGGGTTCCGCGAATCTCCAAATCGATTCAATTCCAAAAAGCGAAGGGAAAGAAAATGTACAGCACTACTCGTCACCACTTCCTCTCATTGGTGGATTCAGCTTCACTGCGCACAACTCACAAAGTCGTTCACTGAATGCTGCCACTATTCATCTTGAAAGTTGTGTGTCCATAGCGGCTTCCTACGTCATGTTGTCCAGGATTAAATGCGGGGCAGACGAGCTCAACGGTCTGGCGATACTAGGAAAAGTCAATGCCAAAAACATTCAGGATCATGCCCCCCAGGAAGTCCGAGAAGAGGAGAAACGACTGAGACACCTCGCTGTAGGTACCTTGGAAAGAGCAAAAGTTAGTCTTAGTTGGTACTTAGAAGTAGCGAAAGACAGTTTTGATTAGCATGTATTCCACAAGAATATGTACTAGCCGGCATGTCCGAACCGCAGCTCTTGCCTGGTCACCCAAATGTAAGTGAATACAAATTCGTCTGAAATTAAACAAGAACAAACCATTCGGCACCGCGACATCATCGTCAGCACGAACCCGCACTGCGCTGTGCAGCATGGGCTGCTGTCTGGGTCACACAGCGCGTTCGGCTTGAATTTGCACGTCTTGACGTCACTCGGTAAGCCCCGCCGTGGAAACAGCCGTTCCAGAAACCACCGACAGCTCGCTCCCAGATGCTGTCTGTTGGCACCTGAATGTACGATAAAATCAGCACGAACTTACACGACAAAATGAATTAGAACCTACAAGGTCGTCAGCCACACAGTGCCGACTTCCGAACCAGTAGGGCAACCGCTCATGAGATGCCACACCCGACACCATCGGATCTTTTGGCACCCCGTCGTACAGAGAACAGCGACAAGCGATCATTGAGAGTTACCGTGCTGCAGTCGGTGTTCCACAGCGTAGTCGCGTTGACAGGCGTGGGGCACCTATTACAGCTCAGACACTCGCTGATAATGAAGAGAAGAAAGAGCACGTACACTTCGTCTTGGATCTGAAGCTCGACAATGCCAAGACTGACATTGAATGTCGACTTATATAGCGAGCTGGCAGTATTCCAGTTGATCAGAATCTGGCTTGTAGCGTTTGAATGCGAGCCGTATTTCTGGGTGTACACACAGTCGGCGCAGCAACACCCATGTACAGCTACAATGTTCAATGAAGGAGCGGATTGCAGCATGAACGACCGCACCCACCACTTTCTGAGTGTTCGGACATCCAGTGTTGTGTCCAGTGTTGTTCACCAAGCTTTGGAAATATCAACAGTACGAATGTATTGTCAAAGCAGCGATCTTGAGACAGAACAAATTGTCATAACGCAGAGTCGTTGAACGGGAGAGGAAGGGTTACCGTTTGCCGAAAGGCGTCGAGCTGGAAGACAAAGAGAGCTGTCGGCAAGGTAGAATCTCAAGAGCAAGGCAGAATCTTAAGAGCAAGGGTGGACGGATAGGCGCTCGGAGACACACCATATAGCATTGAGCATCAGAAATTGATTCCGGTATCGTGCAGTGCGGTCACGTGGACATCAACGCGACGCGTTTGTATAAAACGCGTCTGTTTATTTATGCCAAACTCGGACGATCTTGGTCTGGTGCCACCACGTTGTCCCACAGGCTCATTGGGGTGCATGCAGTATTGTTCGCCAAAGAGCCTATGGATTGACACACATGGTATGCTTGTGCCAACCCAAGTCTTCCCGATCTTTACTCGAACACTATTCTATTTCTATCTCAACTCAGACGCCCATCGTGAGTACATCCTTCCTCTTTTTTCTTCTTCTGTATATTGTGCTAATCTCACCTCAAGCCACTGTTTGTCCACCGACCCCCGTGGATACACCGTGTCTCACCGACGTGTCCTCGACGTGTCCTGACGCGTCCTCAACACGTCCTTGACGCGTCCTCACACGTCCTCGACGCGTCCTCGACAACCCCACCGAATGTGTTTGCACATCGGTGTTTTCGATGGGCCCTCGGTCCGAACGCCACAGCCACCATCAGTCCACTTTCTTACCGCAACCACCACCTCCTACGTCTCATGCACACCAACTCGGTCGTCCACATGAAGAACACCAACTTACAATGGCGGGCCGCTGCCGTTGCCCACCGCGTTCCCATACGGGTACCCTCCACACTCCAACCAGTTTATACCTCCCAGTATGGGGTATCCTGGTTCTCCGACGTCTAACACTCCCTCCTCCCTCTGGCGACACCGCTCCGCTCTCCTCCTCCTCCCTCCTTCCTCGACGCGTCCCACCCCTCCACTATCCAGCTCGATTAGGGGTCCTCGGCACAATGTTCCTCGGGATCGTGTTTGCGCTCCCGATCTAGCTCGGGCAGGAACTTCTTTCGGGCATGTTCGAATTGCAAGACGGTGCACGACGGGGTATTCGTTCATCAGCGGGCACGTACCTCCTGGGCGTGCTACCTCAGCCAGGCGCGCCGTACGACCGACTAGACAAGCGGCTGCGGCAGGGACAAGGCGCGCGCGGACCTGCGGCTCCTGGTCGTCAAGCGTGGCTTGTTGTGGAGCGCGAAGATTGCGTACATGGTCTTGTTCTTGAGGATCATCATCCCGACGCTCATCGCACTCCCGATATGGCTGTCGCTGGACCCCATCCTGGTGCCTCGGATATGCATCGTAGACGAATGGGCTATAGGGCCTGCTGTATGCGAAGATTATGCTGCATGTTAATCGAGCGCAGCCGGCGAATCCGATCACGAGGGGTGTGCAGCATGTAAGTCGAGATGTGTTCTGTATGCTCCTTGTTTGCTGACCTACATGTGCCGTAGATAACGACACAACGGGTAGATACAGCCCCGAGCCTGTCACTGCGACACGAAAAGTGATTGGACCAGTGACGTTTGGCCTCCTTGGGATGATCCTCTTTGCCTTCCTCCTCACACAGTACTTTATCCCGATTATCCCGAGGAATAGCAGACTTTTGTGTACGCCGTCCGCTATAATTATTGTCGACTCATTCGCTCATTCATTTGTTTCTAGTCATGGAAGTCTACCCAGCTATCTTACGTGTCCGTCCCGCCCTCACCCACGCGTGGGCTGTCGTGCACCCGCCTCCTCTTCCACCTCCACTAGCACGGCCGCCACCCCCCACCCCGAGCTCGTACGGCCCGCGGTAAGGCCACATGCCGCAGCACAGGCGCAGGAGCACACCCTCTCATGATCAAACCTCCGCATCCACATCCCACATCTCAGACTCGCCGCCTACATCTACGCACACAAATACGAATATCACATCTATGAATTTGACAAGACCACGATAACTGAAAGAATGAACGCTCCAACATCCCGACACCACGCTCCCGCCTTCCCGCTCCTCGCCAAGTGATGCACGAAAGCGCCTAAACTCTTCCTGCGACGACGTTGACGGGGGGAGAAAAAAAAAAAAAGAGCGCAAGCGTTTGAAATACAGCAACCGATCGCGAGAAGAAGTCCGAAACCAGAGAAATCATCCACTCACTCTACAGCGGCAAAATCATCCCCCCATAATCCCCCCACCCTATCTCGGCCACCACCTCCCCAAACTCTTCCTCTCCGTCCTTCACAGTCCGTGTCGTCATCGTTGTCGGCGTCGACGAGTGGCTCCTTCGCACCGTCCCCGTGTCTCCCATGGGGAAGGTGTTAGGATCAACCTTGCTGAGGTCGAACTTCGAATGCGCCGTTCCCAGTTCAGGTTCGCCAGAACAGACGCGCTCCCCGCTCCTGCTCCCACTCCGACTCAGCCCGCTCCCACTCCCGTTGGCACTAGCGCCCCGCGCTCCCATTCTCATTCCACCCGCGAACCCCGCCCGCTCCCCACCCGGCGAATATGGTGCTGTGCCCGCGTCAGGCGAATACGAATACGCTGACGGCACTTACGAGGACGACATCCCTGTCCCCGAATACCCGTCGCTCGCACCTTTTGGCTTCCCCGTGATGTTGCCGAGCGAGAGAACGGCCCGCTGATCGTCGGCAGCGGGGCGAGCCGCTCGTCATGCTCGTAGCTTAGCTCGAACTAGCCGCCGCATACCCACCACTCGTGCTCGTATACCCGCTTGACATCGAGTTGAAGCATGCAGGCGCCCGCCTGCTCCCGAGCCCGGGGTCGAGCGCAGCGAGCATGTTGCTCACATGCGCCGTTCTTCCCGATGGTCGTCGAGCTGGTGTTTGTGCGCACGCTCGCCCCGCTCGAATTGCAATTGTTCCGGCTCGTGCTGTAATCGAGCTGTGTTGCCGCCAACACTATTGCTGCTGTCCCTGTACGAGTACTCCCCGCGCTGGTTGTACTCTCGATCCCGGAATTCTGCCTCATAATGCGGCGACGGCGGGCCCCCATTCGCATACGCCAGACTCAACGGCGAGGACGACTCCGTATAATCGGCGCCGGCTCGCTATATGCCCTCGCTACCGCCTCTGCGGGTGTCAGCTGCAATGCAGGACCCAGTGTGGACGACCCGCGCAATGGGCGACAAATCCGCAAGCCCCACCACCCCGTTGTCCACATCTCCCCACCGTGCATGCCACACCCCCACCATCTCCTCCCCGCCCCCGTTCCGCTCCCCCCCCCCCCCCCACCCGCAGCATATCCCACAGCCCTGCCCATGCGTCCCTCGCCTCCCTGAAGAATACCGCCTGTAGGCTCGCGAACCTCCGCACCCTCCACACTAGCGCGCTAAGCCCACAGTGCAGCAGGGCGAGGTACGCAGGGAGCTCCGCGGCGAGCTGCATGCGCAGCACGAGATAGTGCGCGGATGCGGAAAGCAAAGCGGGCAGGGGATGGTTCTTTGCACGGTTGGGCCGCGCTCGCGAGGAGGCGTGCCAGCGGGCCAACAAGTCCGCTGTGATCGCAGGCAGGAGACCCGAGGAGAGGGAGAGGATGCTGTCCGTGAGCGTCACGAGGAAGGTGTTGAAAGCCTCGGAGCACACAGCGGAGGAGAGGCCGATGATGGTGGAGAAAGAGTGGGCTCAGGCGAGGAGCGCGAGTGCGACGACGTCGGCGGCAGCGGGCCCATTCCTGGGCGGTGCACACGACCTGTTGGGCGAAGACGTCGATGCAGGCGAGCTTGGCGGCCATGCAGTCTATACGCGCGGGTCGGAGTTGGGGTCGCCGATGGGGGCTCGGAAGGACTTGATGCGCAGGAGGGTGGGGGGCTTTTTGGGCGCGGTGAGGACCCTCCCCCGTCTGCTGTGCCTGTGCCTTCCCTGTGGCTGGCTGCGTGGAGGTCGTGGACGAAGGAGACAGTACCCGCGAAAAGGGGGGAGAGGGAAGAGGATGAGCAAGGGGGCACCCACAGCAGCAGCAGCTCCCCTCCCCGCCGCTCTCGCCCACACCCGCACATCGTGTGCCCTTGCGGCAGATGCAGGTGCAGCCCGCACCCGGGGCGTGGGAGTGGGTGGGGGAGAGCACGCTCGAGGCGAGGTTGCAGTGAGGCGGCTTTGGCAGCGCTGGGGGAAGGAGGGGAAGGGGAGGTGCCGTTGGCTGCACGGCTGCCCTCGCGCACAGACAGGGCAGTAGAGGTGGGGTTGGTGGATGTAGGAACCAGGGACGAGGCAGAGGCACTGTAGGGCAAGGAGGTCCGTCCTTTCATTCCCTCTCGACGAGACGATGAGACGACTGATTCATTTGCACAGGTGCCCCCTTTGCTTGACCTCGATTGTGAAGACACAAGAGGCAAAGGGTCAGAGAGACGGCCTCCTGAGCATGCGGCGCGCGATTGACATGGGGGTGGGCGGGATGCACACGCTCCTGCTACCTCCACCGCCCGGCGAGCACGAGGTCGCTGCAACCACCACTCTCGCCACCACCCACCAGCTGTCTCGCCTTATGGACAAGCCCACTGAGGCAGACGAGCTCCCGCTCCCGAGCGCATACGATCGACACGGTCGTGGACGGGATGCATGTGTTTCCCTTCCCGGTCCCGGTCCCTGCTGTGTTGGCACCCCCGCCACTGCCACTGTCCACATCCGCCGCGGAGGGCAAGGGCGAGGCGGAACCGGGTCTGTCAATACGCCCAGTCCAGCCCCAGCCCTGCTACGCTGACACCGGCGAGACTGACTCGCTCTCTTTTTTCAGGGACTTCCTGCTCAAACCTGAGCTTCTACGGGCTATCAGCGATCTCAGTTTCGAACACCCCTCCGAAGGTGTGTAGCTCTTGAAAACACCCTAGAGCTTGCAGCTAATGTAATGCCCTTCAGTGCAGCAAGAGTGTATTCCCCAGGCCGTCCTTGGGATGGACGTCTTGTGCCAGGCTAAATCTGGGCACGGCAAAACAGGCGGTTTTCGTCCTCACCACACTCCAGCAGCTGGAGCCCGTCAATGGCGAGGTGTCTGTCCTCGTTCTTGCCACACCCGTGAACTAGCCTTCCAAATCAAAAACGAGTACTCGCGTTTCGCCAAGTACATGCCCGATGTCCGGGTCAGCACATTCTACGGCGGTACCCCGGTGGCCAAAGACTCGGAAACCCTGCGAGAGAAGACCAGATGCCCCCACATCGTCGTCGCCACCCCCGGCCGGTTGAACGCCCTTGCGAGAGATAAAGTTTTGGACGCCAAAACGTGAAGCACTTTGTACTGGACGAGTGCGACAAAATGCTCGAACAGCTTGGTTAGTCCTGCGACCACATCATCCGATATCCTCTTTGTATTCGTCGCTTCGTCGTCACCGGTCGGCCATCTGGCCACACTGCTATTTCGCATGTTCTCGCTGAGCACACATTCACTGGTGTTCCTTCGGTTTGGAGGACGGTTGGGTGCGGGTTGGAGGGCATGCATTCGTAGTTGTTGTTGGTGGATTGGTCACGATAGGATGACGGAAACCGGCGCGATTGAAGAACCACTCGAAGGACACGCACGTCGAAAGCGGCCACCGAGGATTCCGACCCCCGAGTTCCACTTTCTATTTCCCTGTTCTGGTTCTCCTTGGTTCTTCTATTTTCTTGTTGCCGCCTCATCCCAAGCAACCCATCTAACTTGCGACACCGTCCAATAGACATGCGCCGCGATGTTCAAGAAATCTCCGGGCACCCCTCACCACAAACAAGTGATGATGTTCAGCACCACGCTGGCAAGGAGATCCGAGGGACGTCCAAGAAGTTCGTGGCCAACGTATGTCATTTCATTGGGCTTATATCGACCGTGGTCTAATGGTTTATCAGCCCCTCGAAATCTTCGTGGATGACAAGACGAAGTTAACCCTTCACAATCTGTCGAGGAGACCAGGAAGAACAGGAAGCTGAACGAACTGCTGGATTCGTTAGAATTCAGCCAGGTATGCACCTTGTCGACATCGAAAGAACGTGGTGGTAACTTAGAGATAGGTCGTCACCCTTGTGAAAGTCGTGGCACGGGCAAACGAGCTCGACAAGCTTCTGGTTTCAGTGCAACTCCCAAGTATCAGTATCCATTCAGGGCTTGTGCAGGAGGAGCAGTATGTGCTCACTGATCAGTGTACAGTGGTGTTTATTTACTTGTTCTACAGTATCAGCCGGTACATGGCGTTCAAAGCGTTCGAGAAGAAGCGTATACTGGTCACTACCGATACCTTCGGCCGTGGGATCGATGTCGAGCGAGTCAACATTGTTATAAATTACGACTGCCGCCCCAATACCGACAGCTACCTCCACCGAGTCGGGTGAGTGCGGTATTTCAAAGCATGATGATAATGCAAGCTCACGATGAGTGTTAGTCGTGTGGGGTCAATTCGGGACCAGGGTCTTGCAGTGATGTTCGTCGTGTCAGAGACCGACCAGCAAGTGATGACCATGATCCAATTGAGGTTCACAGTCGCTGTGCCCGAGCTGCCTGACCAACATTGATCGCACGAGTTACAGTACATTCTTTCCTGCTCACCCTCCCCACTGTTGTACTTATATCGCACACAGTGATGTCTAATGTACTATTGCATACCTACTGCTAGTCCGATCAATTGTAAGTGTACGGTAATAGTTAATACTTACGTAGTCCAATGTTTTTTCTGGTAACCAATCCTATAATGCTTGGTGCTTGGTGCTCGCCTGGCTGGCGACATGTGTGTTAGGAGTGTACAGCCACTCTTATACCTCACTCTAAACACGTGTGTATGGTGTGTACGGCATGTACTTGTCTTGACTTTAACTCTCTGCACACAGCTTGTACCTCGTATACTCTGGTACTTCATGCCTGGTCATCAGTGTCCAAATCATGTCCGAATCTGGTCCCCTCAACTCCATCTATATTCCGATGACAGCTGAGTTTTTGGCGCTGAACCCTTCGCATCTGCTTTTGCTGAATGTCTGACTACTGCTCGAGTACACGACAACGGTGCTTTCATACTAAATAAACTTCTTGCCAGTGAATGGAATCCTGATACCAATGTATGGCTCATTCGCTCGGAGTAATGTTACTTTTAAAACCTGATTATTAGCTTGTGCTTCTGACGACTGGCTTATCTTCACCCTTGGAGCTGCCATTGTGGAAAATATGCCTGTTGATGCTGTTCGACGACAGCTGGCTGTTGTTCCTCAATGTTCTTTTCATTCGTTATTTACACCAAGGTCGACGCGATGGCGAGGAACTAGCATACAAGCTCCTTGAAACAGCCCAAATGGCCAACTTCCATAAATACTTTCGCATCTATGTGAGCTCATTCATTCTCCCTCTAACTAAACTCATTGAATCTCACCCTTTCAGGACGAAGCCGAATCTCCCCCAGAATTCAACTGGGACCACGAAATTGATCAAGATCCATTTTGGTGTCGTATCGAGGAAGATGACAATAATTCTGCCTGGGAAGATGAAGAGGATGAGGATGAAGAGGATGATGAGGAAGAGGATGAAGAGGATGAAAGCAGGATGGATGTGGACGACGCCGAGGACGAGGACAACGATACCAGCGGTGACTACATCCCTTCTGAAAACCTTGACGAAGACGATGACACCAATACACCTGAACCTCCATACGATCTTCGGAGTTTGTTGCGTGTCGCCAACGTGTTCGTTGTGCACGTGTTTCGCCAACCCAGACCAGTCTTCCAACCCATCTTGAAGTACACGAGCTGCCTCATTTGTGGGCGGAAAACCTCAAACAATTCTTTTCGGTAATACTCTGGTGCGTGTGGTATAATTTTTGTCTACAAATTTGCGAAATTGAAAGCCTGTATGTAGCACGATAAACGAGACCCAAAGCATGTTGTCGACGATCTTGTTGCAATGAGACGTCTAAAACCAGAACAATATGATTCAGAGGACTTCTGCAACGCATTGAGGGTCAGTTGCAAGCCCTGTCTTGCATGCAACCGAGATACTGACTAATGCCCTTAATAGACGTCTGAGCTTTCCAGCTCATGTGGTACGTTGCTAAGCCTGGAAATCTGCTGGAGACCAGCCATCCAATGTCGAAGAAAGCTTCAGATGGCACAACTGGAAGCTAAGCTATGCAGAGCTTATATGCGACTGGGTTTCTGCCACAGTGAAGCTCGAAGATTACAAAGCGGTTTGTTGTCCAAGTCGAGACATACTGGCACGGGCTCACATTTCTTTCTTGCAGAGCCTCAAACCCAACCCAGAATTTAAGTTCACTCTAGCAGACACTCAGGGCCTTTCTCGATTTTATCAACCGCAACCCCAGGATGCAACCATGGGGCTTCAACCCAATGGCTGTCTACTTGTTTGTGGTCTGAACATTGCTTTACTGCAAATTGTGACCTATGGTTGGTCCCCTGCCTGCGCCGCCTCAATTATCCTGTAAGAATTATGGTTCTTGAACACGGTGTTTCGACTTATTGTGAGCAACAGAAACTGGATGGCTGGAATCCAGCCCGCGTGTATCAAATGCTCATGCAGTTGCCGCTTTTCAACAATGACTCTGACGCGCGATACAAGTTCATGTATGAATCACTGGACTCTCGATTCAATGTCGTTGTCAGTGAAACTGCAGAACATCGTACCTTCTTAAATGAAGTCAATAACGAATTATATCGCCCATTGCCACATGTAGTTGGTCCAGAGTGTACCGAAAGCATGGACGATTCAGTTTCGGATGCTGACTCGCACTGGGATGCTGCATCAGACTCGGATGAGTCCGAATCTGACTGGGGATGCAGCAGCTGCCAGCCGGTCAAAACTGAAACCACCGCCACCGCCACAGAACTCAAGTCGCACCAGTGGATCCAGCTGTCCTTATTGCTACAATCTACCTGAACGCAAACAGTGCATTCCTGTTTTGTATGTGACACGCCGACCATGCCGCCACCTGATTGGGAACGCTCTCACTTGTGCTCCACCCAACCAATATTTACAACCTAAACCAGTAAATTTCTTTCACGATCAACAACCCTAGTACTGAAAATTCAAGGTAGCTTAAACCCAAGAAAGGATCGACCGATGTCCCACCTCCAAAAATCTGTTACATCCACCCCTTCAAACAGCTCAATATGCGGTTGGTCAAATTCCGGAAGCGTGTATACGAACGCTGTGGCAAGGATATTGTTCATTTTGTATACAAACATCCTGATGGCAAGCAAGAGATCGTAAGTGCTTACTGTCTGACTTATTCTTTGGAACTAACCAAAATTCGCAGGTCAGCGGGGTGCGTTTTAAACCGTTCTCAAAGAAGACACTGGCACGCTTGATCAACAACCATCGGCTGGTGAAGATACGAGCCATCCGTCGAAGAGACATGCTGCATAGATGGAGATACGGGACCATGACTGCTGCAGGCTCTAGACAGCCAGCACGAGGACGGAAAGGAGATGTATATGGACCTTACGCTTGTCACCGTGGAGACACTCCTGATGATATCAAAGCACTTTTCCGGGAAGCTGTCGTATGACCTCTACTTCTGTCTTGAAGCCACCCACTCATTTAAAAGCAGGATGCCGATGTTCTCGTCGAGGCAGCCAACACTATCGCTCCGGGTCTCAAGAAGGAAATCAAAGACCTCACCCGCAAATCTAAACTCAACTACCTGGGCCGCACCGGTCTAACAAACTTTGCCTGTACCAACTATATCAGCTGTATTCATCCAGATACCGATCACGGTTATGAAGATGTCGTCAAAAACCTCGGAAAGAATGATGGTAAAGGTGCACTGCGGCCTTGCGCCACATATATCAAAACTGGTTGTGGACGACATGATTATAACTTTGCATATGTACAATTGGGGATTGTAATACGAACAATGGCCAACACGGTCTGGTATGTGTTCTCTCTGGGATCTTACTATAAGCTAACCAATATGCAGGGTGTTCAATGGACGTCATGAGCACGGTACCGTCATGCCTGCAGCAAATATTCTGCCCCAAGCTCGATCTGTGGGACATCATCCAACAACCCTGCTCCAACTGTTATTCGCGTCAAAATGTTGACCGAACTCGGTGTGGTTATAATCTACGTCCCCTTGTTTAACATGTACGACAAAATCGCCGAGCCCGATCTGTGGAACATCATCCAATAACCCCTGCTCCAACTGTTATTCGCAGTCAACATGTTGGATGAACTTGGTGTGGTTATAATCTACGTCCCTTTGTTTAACATGTACGCCAAAATTTTCACTGTCTCGTATGAACAGATACCCTAGGTATAATTAAAGTTTCGGCCTGGAACACTTAACCCTAAATGACAGACGCAAAGACGCCGTCTATATATTTAATGCACACTAAGCAACCGACCAGCAGACTCCAGCATCATTATCCCTGTGCTTCCGTCTTTCCGCCGACGCCTGAAACCTTCTTCCTCCCAAACTGGACCAGCTCTTACCATTTTCCACTCTCTAAAATTAACGACTTCCATTACTCTTTTATGGTTTGATTAATGCAAGATCTTTGAATCTGTCCTTTTAAAACGGTGCGTCATGAAATCGATTCCCAAAAATTTTGTCCACTATCCATCGAAGTCACCGTCCAAAATGACAACCGAACGCCAGGGCCGAGGTACTCTTCATCTGTACTTTCATCCTTTCTGTAAGCATTCGTGATTTCTTCTTGCATCTGTACAACTAATATTCAAAAGCTGAATCAATCGCTATTTTTAATGGTCCACCACACATGCCACTTCTCACTCAATGGTTATGGCGTCGTAAGCCATTTTTTTTTCTTTCTATCGACTCCTTGATACTCAGTCTTCTTAGTTATCCTCGATGAAATACGCACCACATATGGCTCACAAATCTAAACAGAATGTTGACTCATTATCTCGACTTTGTCCTGCTATGTCATACACTTGAAATACGACGCACTTGACTCCACACAGAATCTAATAAGCTTTTAGCCACAATCAATCCCTGACGACCGGCAACTTTTCAGCAGTCCTCAACCCTGAATCCATTCAGTTCTCCGGCATCTTCCCGTCTGAATGTATCTTATAACCGTCCTTCATTTGCATACCTCTTCTCAATACCGACCATGTCGACTCCTTTCAGTTCTCCTTTCCATCATAACGAGCTCCTCTGGACCAAAAATTATCTCGCTGGTAGTCTGTTCGAAACCTCTTTCAATTTTAAACTATCGAAAGGAGCCAATGTTTTAACGGAAATCCCAGAGGGTCCCCTCAAACCTGACGGCCCAGCAGCACCAGATGGAATGGCTGTAGCCGTTGGAATGGTCGCAGAAGCAAACAACAGAACCGACACCCTTGGCAATTGGACTCGATACTCTGAACAAACGTACAACAAGACCATCTGCGATGCGAAATTCAACTTCTTGATTATGTCTCCCGGTATTCACTTCCTTCCTCTGTTAACTATCTAGATGCTAACCGACTCTTTGTGACTCCTAGACAACGACCCTACCTTTGCTAGCGCTTTTCCAACTGCCATAGCCACATTGAAAAAATTGCAGAATTCCGTCGCCAAAACCAAAAACCACCTCTACCTTGTCGTAAAAGAGAATGGCCACGACGCAATCCAATTTTCATTCAAGGTCTTTGAACGCAAGGTACGATCATACACACTTCAAATAATATATGTATTCAATAACCTCAATCCAGACGTCGTCATCAGGTATGTGCTCTCTCTGTCGCTATTATCTTCCTGACATTATATCAGCTCCTACCATAGACATTGATTCTTACCCTGTCCCCACCGAGTGTCGTGAATCTCTGGAGAAAATCACCGGCAACTATGTTGTCCGTGACTTTGTAGTATGGGATGTAGATGGAAAGTGTATTCCCCCTCAGGATATTTCGTCAAAACTTCCAGGAGCTTTAGTTGAATGCTATTTCGGCATCACCCATCACTCCTTTGGTGGCGACGACACTTTTGGCGGTACAACCTTTCACAACGTCTATCGTTCCTCAGCCCACTGACATTACTTATATCTCAGGAATCATTCAACAAGTCATCATCCTGCGAGCAGCTGCACTGAAACCACCGAGTCCCATCAAACCCTCTGCATTGAGACCCTACAGAGCGACCATTTTGTCTCCTGAGCAAGTCCACGCCCAGGAACAACGCGCCGTATCATTCTTCACCACTCCCGTCTCTTCAGCTGGACAATCTAACAGTAAGCCCTTCCTTCCCTACAAACTCCTACAATTACTCAAATTGACGCCAGCCACGGTGTCGATTACCAAACGCAAAGCAAGCGCAGAACCAGAAGGGAGCAACCCGAAACGTGTGAATACCAGCAAAAACACGGACAGCTCGGACAGCTCGGACAGCTCGGACAGCTCGGACGACAAAGGCAAAGGCAAAGAAGGAAAAAAGGCTGACGAGGACGGGAACTAGTTTGAATGATTTTACTTGATCCCCTGCCGATGTAAAACTACGACTCATAACTACGATTCATAACTACGGCAATGTAACTGTTTGTGACCCGCCGCCTGCCGGCCTCTTGCCATCATTGGGGGAGCTTGTGACCCCGATCTATCAAGGTGGTCCGATTTGCGTGTCACGTGGAAAAAACGGTGGTTTGGCTTTGTGTACTAAGTCACGAGGTGATTCGCACGAGGGCGCTGCCGCGCAGCGCCGGTTCGTTTCGGCCGAAATCTATTCAGAGATTGATATTTCCGAATAATCAAATCCCCGATAACTTAGAACAAATCCTCGAGGCAAGCACATAGAGCCAGGAGCCCACATTTCTCCTTACTTCCCCTCACCATCCTCACAGTCAAGGGGTGCGTGATCTCTGGATCTTGGCAAGCGTTCCCACGACCACCCACCCCCCCAGAAAAGGAAAGTGTTTGGCTCGGGCAAATAGCGGCCATCACGGCACCATCTCATCGACTGTGCCACTGTAGTACGCACATATTAGCTTCTGCAGCTCTACAGTTAGTTTGGAGGATTAACTTTGACATCCAGATATTCAAACACTCTTTATCTCAACCTGCAGCACGCGTTGGCCCGTAACGAGGACGAGACAAGGGCCCCAGCCCAGGAAAGTCCGAAAAATTGACCTCCATTCTGACTGATCCAAACTCAAAATATACATTCTTCATAGGTGAGACCTCAGTGTGAGCACATCTTAAACCCTACATATTGGTGAAATATTGAAACCAAGCCTTTGGGGAGTGCGCCACCGTTGAACTGAACAAGCACCGCCATCACATCAATCATCTCGCGTGGCTTTGATGGCAGCCAAGATCCAGATCTCACGCACCTCTTGCTCACGGTAAGCTTCAAGTACTTCTCATTCTTTTCAGTTGTATTTTATATTTATTCCTCCAAACTCATGATTGGCCCCTATCTCTTTCTGATCTTATCTTGGACACTGTGCGTAGTTTTCTTTAGCCTTGAACTCACTTTTCTCACTTTTGTGGCTCTGTTGGAATGCATGTCCATGCCTCCCTTGCCCTTCTGATTCACATTAATAAATTGACTTTAAAATATCAAACTCCGCCTAATACAGCATGCCTGGGAAGCCTGTTGTTAGATGTCTGGCTAAACACAACAGTCCTGAGGCAAAAAAAAAAAACTCAGATGAGGATGCAGAAAGCTTGCAGAAGGAGATTCTCCTGGTTGAAAGGGCAAAAATCATGATTCCTTGCAATGTGTGGACTTCAAACTACTTCTCCAATTCATTCACATTGATTTCCTGGGCTTGGTAAATGGCTGTCAGGGAATTGTAAAGAAGATTTGTTACCTTGAATTTGATGTGTGCATAAATCTTCCATCAGTTGTGTTTGTTCATTGTTAGCAGATGGGATTTTGGATGCATAGGGATACACACAGTGAGGCATGGGTGGGGATCGGAACAGCCTGGAATGGGGCTGCTGTATAGTTGACAGGTGGCGAGGAAGACTTTTCTTCACCCAATTGATGTTCATGTACTCAACTGTACCATAGGGGCGACAAATGACTTACTTGTGGCTTGGAATTCTATCTGGTGGCATCTGGGCTGGATAGCAAACTTTAACATTCAGTGCAACAGATATTCAGGTATTCATTGACTCTCTTATTGTTCAGGGTGATTGCTTAAATGAATTAAACAGGTCCTCACACACCGGGCCTTTCTTTTGGTGCAATTTCTCGAGTCAAAACACTGTGTGGTATAGCTTTCCAGAAATCCTTTGGGTGGGCCTGGCTGCGAAGACTCGTTACCGGATCATAGAAAATGCCGGAATGCGGGAAAAAAAGCTCTGTATTAGCGAGCTCCCCCTTACGTATCCGGGCACCGGAATACAAAACATATTGCCGTTCTACGCCTGCGGGTGGGAGTCACATGGCACAATTGAAGGTTGATCCAAGAATCACGTGGGTGCTTCAACTTATTCGAGACCATTGGGCGTCGCGACTGTCGCATCATTAAGTATGTGCGACACTTCAAGCTCGACTTCGCCTTCCACAGCCTCTGGTAGCAGCAGCATCAAAGCAGCACGTATGGCGGTTCTTGGACCGACCGATCGGTTTACTTCTCGTAACATGTGTCATTCTCCCACGCTCGACAAGTCACAAAAACAACATCCACAACAAACATAAGCTACGAGAAGCCGCAGGCGACGCAGAAATAGAGACGTATAACAGCTGCGAGAAAAGCGCTGGAGTATCCTCCGAATACCTGGCCTCTTCTGCATCGTCTCCGAATCCGGCTTCAGAATGGTGGTCTTCCGTTCCCGACTTGCCCAGTCTTCTCAGCATCCGATGCCCGCGTTTCATCCTGACTACAAGTAGTCCCGCTCGCACAGGTGAGTATTTGTGGTGTGGTTCCCAGCGCATTTGATCATCTGTCAGAACCAAAAATACAACCTACTGTTCATTCATGTCCCCGCTCGAGGCTGTATAAGCAGTTGTCGAGCAAGCGGATCTACATTCTTTGGGGCATGACACGGCTCGAGCTCAGAATTCATTTGATTTCATTCGACCAACTCGTCGAGGTTCGGATATCAACAATCTCACGGCCGGCAAAGTTAGACGCACCCGTTTTGGGGTGCCTCTGAAGCAGTTTCTGACCTGTTGTTTTATGCGATTTCCGCCTCTTTTGTTTTCACGTGAGCCGACACAATCGAAACAAAGACAAGACAAAGGAGGGAATTGGCTGCCTAGGCAGTGACCCCAACTTCGCAAATGCACCCGCAGAACGGGTGTGTCTATCTTTGCAGGCCGTGTCTCCACAACTTCTCTCCCGCATACGGCACTCACCCTGGCAGCACAGCGTCTATCTTTCATTGTCAAACGTAAATCCCACACCAGAATAGCCCGCTAAATGACTGGGCGATGGTTTCGTGCTTTGGTGTACGCTCCAGCTCACTCCCGCTTGCTCAGCACCCAAACCCAGGAGGTTCAATTCATCGAGGACTTCACACTTTTACATCTCTCCTCGCCATTTCTGTAAGACTAGAACGTCGAATAGCTTTCTTCCTAGATAACCAAAAAAAATTGGGGATTTCCTCATCACCACAATCGCAAATACATTCGGCACCGTGCGTACTTTTACCTCGGACACCTGGGATTATCTCCTTACTGCAATCCAGATATAATCGGCTGTCCTGCTGTTTGCGACCAACGACTTCGTCGACCTGCTCCTATTTCCCACTCCTCAATGTGCTGTTTATGCCATTTCCATTCTTTTGATCCAGTTTTTTGTCGCGCCATGCATCCATGCCCTTGGAGTGGGTTCGGTTTGAGCCAGGATTAATATGGCAAGGCTGACATCTCACACAGATTCTGCTACCATTGTACGTCTCCCCCGGTGCGAACTGTGCTGCGTGGTCGCCTGTATTCGATGCGTGAGTGTCCTTTCCGTGATCCCTTATTAACTTAACATCCTCTCAAGTATTTCCGCCAATGCGAACACGCAATGGTACATCATTATCAACCCAGACAGTGGTCCAGGATCATTCGACCAGCTCTATGAGACATGTGTCTCAAAGCTGCCGGCCTCTGCAAACCAGATTACTATGGGATACGTCGATACGAAGGGTGAGAATGTTCTCGGAGATGTCGACACCTACGCTGGATGGCCGAGCTCGTCTCGCCCTCATGGGATTTTCTTCGATCGCGTCTCGCCCACAACCAACCATCTGAACACATATCAAAGCTATGTCTCTCACACAAAGTCCCAAGGCTTCACCTTTGTGAGTCCACCATTATTCACTAGTCCGACCGTTTGCAAGTTCAACTGATTCGTGGTGTTAGATCGGTCTGGACCCCGGCGAAAGAGTCGCCAACTCATCGTACTTTGCCATGGCCGATCTCATCAACACCTACGAAGCCTCATATTCGTCATTTAATTCCGACTCGTTGTCCGGAACAATATCCAAACAATCTGTGATACTAGTAAACTCGCCCACGACTGGGTCTTACAGTACGGTCATCTCGCAGCTCGAAAGCAAGGGTGTAGCTGCCGTGTACATATCGACTGCCTCAGATAGCAGCTCAGACCTCCCCACTCAGTTGTCCGAATTCGCCAGTGAAGTCGCAAGTGTTGGAGGGGTGCGGAATTTTTCCAGATCCCAAATACATGTATGCTCATCTGATTTAGGGAGAAGCGTCTTCTGGGTCGACAAGAACTACGTCTGGTTCAACTGGTTCAACTGGTTCAACTGGCTCAACAGGCCCAACTAGTTCAATTGCGGGCCCGGGGACAAACCCAGGATCTACGCCCTCGGGCTCTAACTCAGAGTCTAGACCATCCATAGCCGCCATTATTGGCGGTGTCTTGGGAGCACTCATCATTGTGTCGATTCCGCTTGCAATTTTCTTGTGTACGCGGCGCCGTCATCGCCCATCAGGTAATTCAACTCACCAAAAAATCAGCCAGCGCTAATGACGAACATGTTCAGCGTCACCAGAGGCGGCGACTCCTTTCACTGAAGTACGCAGCACAATTTTTACGGACCCAGGCGCTGCTTTCACAAAAGGCAGTACCATAAGTGAGGTTGCTCCTCCGCAATTCTGGAATGACGACGCCAAGGCACCAGTGACGGCGCCAGTCATAGAGTCCCCGAGCGGGGAGAATGCCGCAGTGGCTGACATGAACCTTTCTGTGTGGGACTCGTACTCAACGCTGCCGCTCTTCGCTGCTCCATCAGGCCCGCCTCCCTCTTACCACAATTAAGTACAATTCGTGCATATTCTATTTGCTCGTTATATTTCTGTAACGGTTCTATTTTTCTCTTATACCCACCCATCCGTTACACTCATTATTTCCTTTTCCATTCACTCTGTCGCTCGCCGACGCCCACGCTCGTTTACTTCCGTCTCATCCTAACATCTTGACTATCACTCAATCAGTAGCCAAATAGTCGTGTCTTTGATCTTTGAATATAAAGCTGTTGGTAGCGTAGGAAGATCTCGGTTAATCTACAACTTACACACCAGTTACCTGTGGACCGACCACCTCAATACCTTGTGCGCCGGACTAGCTTTTAGCTCTCCGTCATAATTTCCTTCTCCGGTTGTTGCTTGACTTGGGCTGTAATGACGGATCTTTAGCATTCGATCTCGGGTCATAATGGTGATATGTAGAGTATATTTAAGCGGATTCTATACATTCCTGCATCATCCATTGTAGAACGTTCTGGAAAATGTGGCGAGGGATCACCAGGTGGAAGATTTTGAGAAATTCATTGAGGTGGTGCCGGATGTGAGCGGGGAGGAGGCGCTGGAGAATCCCGTGCAGGGTTTCTGCGAAGAGATTAAAAATGTAGGGAGCGGTGTTCGAGGCCAGGGAGCCCGATCGTGGGACAGCGAAGGCGAGTTTCTGGAGTGTTTCGTCGTGCTTATGGTACCACATGATGTGCGAAATTTCAATGTTTAAATGTAACGATAGCAATATAGCAGTAATAGGCCGGTTATGAAATCAATTAAATGCAAAGAAAGAGATGCAGATACCCCATACCATCAAAATATGCCCAACGCTCTCGAATGAAGGTGAATGGCTGAGTGTAAAAGGAGTCACCACAGCTGGGGATCGAAACACGCGAAGGGGAATCCATTGCATAATTCATTTTCTCATGCTGCGAGCCCATTATATTCAAATCTAATGTCATCCGTCCATTTTTTTCTTGTCGTTCAAATCTAATGAAACTTCTATGAATCTAACGGACCTTAACCGCACAGCCACTATTTTTGGTTACACAAAAAACGGCGACAAGCAAACATAACGAGGTCTCGAAAAGCTCAGCTCACATGTATGAGAACAACTACCAAAGTATTCGTATCCTACATACACTCAAGACCTAACATTATTGTCTTCACATGCGCTGCACTCCGCGGAACAAGATTCATCAGGAAATGGTTTGGCTTGCTGGATGATTGTGAGCGGGGATCAATTCATCTTATACGATGATGCCTACCAGGCTGTCCCGGAAGTGCAATCGTCTGGGTCAGGATTCATGACATTTCCGGACGCGTCCCTGCAGGGCTCAATGTTGAATGCCCAGAGGACTCGGACTATCGCAATCCAGATCGTCTTTGCTGCCAAGTATTGTCCGGGGCACTTTCTCCTACATGGAAAGTCAGTCGCGATGTTCAGAGCAGACGGGGAAACCCACCTTCCAAAGCCTGAACGCGATGTAAGTCTTTGCTCATAGCGAATTGAACAACGCACCAAACCCGTAGTGACCTTCCGTGAGGGAGTCAGGACTGTCGTTGGGAGATTTCAGGAATCTCTCCGGGTCAAAAGTGTAAGAGTTCGGAAATTCGGCTTCGTTGTGGTGCTGCGGATGTTCAGTTTTGAACCTCACTAGAGACAGAACTCTGAGCGGACCATATTCCAGATGCAAGGAATGATCATAGTTCCTTTGCGAATCTATCAACTTCATCAGCACGAAATTTCCCTGAGCAGGAATTGCGAATATACATACAGTGAACCCGTTGTATACATCGTCGGCATCCGAACAATGTGGAATTCCTGCAGGAGCCACCGGCGCCCATCTAAAGTGTGCGTCTATTAACAGGGCTCAAAACACGGATGAAATATTCAACCGGAACACTTCTTTGACGAGCGCAAAACAGTAGGGAAGGTCGTTCATTGCAGAATATCCGGGAACCGTATCTGAACTGAAGAACAAGTCGATTTCTTCTTGCGCTTTTAGCATTTTCGAAGGGTACAGAACCATGGCTATTAAGAACCACTCTATGGTCCCTGCGGTGGTGTCCGTCCCCGCGGTAAAAGCCGACCCAGCAACTACCCAATCGGTCAGCTCACCCCAACAAAACTATTGAACTAAGACGCACTGTACGACAACTCATCGGGAGTGATATTCATTTTCTCCTGTTGATCCCACAATCGAGCAGCAAAACATTCCAGCCCAAGATCGCTCTCCATTCTCGTTCTGACCTCAGAAGTCAGTCGTGTATAGAGCTGAGGGGTGAAATCAAACTTCGATCGCCGGCAGATATTTATTATCCAAAACTCACCCCAACTTCCATGAGGTGCTTCCGTTTTGCCCCTGCGCGCCACTAATATTTAGGATGCGGGAATAGGTTAATTACACGTCATTCGCATCGTGAGATCACTCACAGGGGCCAAGAAATCTGGGAGTCGGTCAAGAATTGGAAATGTATCGACAAGATGGGCACCCGGATAAAAGTCTTTCATCAAGGTGGCCAGTATATCTTCAAGGGCAGCAAGGTCCTTGCCATCATCGTCAAGCTGTTGTCCGTAACTGAGTTTAAATACGAGCGAGGCCGAAAAGCGGGTGCAGTGGTGGGACCAATCCGTTGGTGTTGTAACAAGGTCCATTAGGAGCCGCAGCGACTCCGTATCTTGCATGTCTTCATATCCCCCGACAACTTGACAAAAATTAGTTTGGTACCCTGTCATGACCGATCGCAAACCTCGAGGCTGGACCATCTGGTAGAATGCCGCTCGCTGCCTCTTGAGGGCTTCGCCGTAGGGTAAAAGCACCAAGCGCAGATTTTTCGATAGATACTTGCCCGCATATACGAGTGGTCTCCGTGAAGAGTAGTTGTGAGAGCGACGACCAAGCTACACTCAGTATTTATTTAGCGTTGAGCACGTAACGTCGGCCAGGTACTTGCTAGTTCTTCCGCATCAGATGGATTGCTCAAGACGATCATATCGTCTCCAGCGAGAGTCAGCTTTACAATGGGCCCTGCATTCAATTTATTACAACAGACAACGATCATGAAGGAGTATTGTAACACACCATACTCAAGAGAGAGTTTCTCGAAATACCTCCACGTTTTGACTATCGGAACCTGGAAGGTGTGCCCAACGAAGGGATGCGGAGGTGGACCGGGTATTTGGGGCGATCTGGTTGCAGTGATCCAATAGATGAGGATTAGTGAGAGAAGAAAAACCGTCAACGCAAGAGAAATTTCCATTTCTAGCGTGAATTGGAGCAGGACGCAGCGGGTTACCTGTGCTTGTGAATAGTGATTTGCAGGGCCCGGCCTGGTCACAGGCCCGTCAGGCGTTCCCGGGCCGGGAGGCTGACACATATTACTGTATCATTTCGACCAAAATGTTCACGAGGTGTCACCTGTCACCATAAATGTTCACTGGACTCAGTCATTTCTCGGCAATCACGAGAAAATTACCATAAATGGAAGTCCGGCATTTGCCGGACTCGAAAATTTTGCATTTTTTTACTCATTTTGAGTCCTAAAATCGCGATGTCACCGTCACCAAGGTCAAATTTGTTCAGTTCACGACCCCCTGTCACCCATCACCTGAACATTTGGTCGAAATGATACAGTATTACTGTTCTTTAAGCAAATGGCTCCTCGGCTGTGCCATTTCTCCATATATCCATCCTCCTTTCGCTTTTCCTCTGCCTTCCCTCTTGAGGTAACCCCTTCCGTTCACGATGTTCTATACTTTTCAACACAGCCTTTTCATTTGTAATATAACGAGGTACAAGTTCAGTACTATTGAAGTGTCTGGCTGCGAGAGACTATTTCATTTGTGGCGAAACAGCTGACCCCCACGCAGTCCTTTCTTTACAGCACGCAGCACCTTGCAGAGCCTACTGCCTGCGGCGCAGTGTGATTTTATTCATCCTGCAGTGGTAATGTCAGGAAATGGTATTGAGGACGGGATGCGCAGGATCATGCAGAACAGTGAACACGGGTTCTCACAGGTGGTGGTCCAGTGTCTAAAGCTGGTACTCGAAGTACAGGCATTATATACTGTGTCTGTAGCATAGTAACAAGGGGATAGTAACGAGTGTGAAATGTAACAGGTAGGTGAAATAGCTGGATGAAATAGTTCGGTGAAATAGGTATATGAAATAGGTAACTAGAGTAATGAGTAACAGGGCGCATATGAATAGGCAAAAAGAAATAGTGTACGGATCAATCCTACAACAGGTGGTGCCACGTAGTCCCCGAATAGTGTATAAAAATGGTCGCGCCGGTCGTTCTGAACAGCCATCAATTCATCCACACCCCCCTCATCCTCAAATTTAATTTCGTTGTGATTTACTCCAGATCTCTCCCTCAAGATTCTTTCTGCTGCGAGGAACGTCTTCTGTTCTGGATATTGCGCTGGTGATTCTAGGGCATTTCTATGCTGGGCGATCCAAATGAGGAAGAACATTCCTCGCGCAAGGACTGCTGGGCTCGAATTATGAAACTTGAAGCGGCACTGATCACACCAATTTTTCTCCCACTTTGCTCATCATCCGGTAATTAATGGTCGCTCTGTCCGATGCTGAGTACTTCCCTTCAGTTTGAACCTGCACTGTTTCTGGGCTATCCGCGGGTCTGGTCAATACCATTTCTCAAACCATCCAATGTTTCTTTCCCGCTGAGGTGTGCCCCACAGATCAAGGGCTCCGATCTGTTCCCGTCTGAGATGGGTCGACGGACCGTCGAAACGGTTTCCGTTCCGTCCGTCGAGGGAATTGCCTTACCTGTTTGAAAAACGGATAGAAACAGGTAGGTCAATACCTCGCTCTCCGTTATCACCAGCTCTCATTCAGGTGTTCTTGAGGATTCAAATCATCAAAATAGGTAGGTTTGCACATTAATTGACGCACCTCTTACTTTTAGTCACCCACCTCGAGGCATAATGCACCCGTCGAAAACGGGTAGACGGACGGAAACGGGTTAAAACGGACCCATCCGTTTTCCAAATATTTTGTCCTATAAACGGCCGTTTTTTCGGCGGCCGTTCCGTGTTATGGACGGTTCGGAGCCCTACCAGTGAGTCAGATCTTCCTATTCTCTGGCCGAGCTCGTCCGACGCGCGGTGATCACTAAACCGCCGGCCGGCGGCCATTGTATGCACCTACGATCTCTTACGCTGCGGTTATCGATGCACTATCATCACTCGCGCATGTTTCTTTCCCAGGTACTGCTCCTAATTTTTCGACCCGGACACAAGGAAGCGAGACAACTACCTGATAAGGTGGAAAACCTTTTACCCGCTCTCGGACATGCCTGATGGATATTTCTTATGCCGAATGAACGAAACTCCCTCTTCATTTCGAAATAGTCCTTGAGTGGCTTCCGTTTCTCTATAGCAGTACAGTGCTAGTCTCCCTAGTCAGACCAAATGATCAGATTTCGTTTTTCTATAATAAAAAAAAGACGAAAAGACCTGATGTATGCGTTGGGATAGGCAATTCGGTCATTTGGGAGCGCCATCCGTCGGAGCCGCTGCTCGTCAGCGACGGGAGCATCGCACCGAACCCGGCTGTGTCAGAATTTTACCATGCCGGATTCATGCCCAAGCGCGGCTTCCCGGAACCTGATTCGGACAATGCTACTCCGCCTCGACCTGTGCGAGGGAGCGAGGTAGAGCAGCTGAAATACTTGTTACAAAACATTCTAGCTTGAAGCGGAGACTGGTGGTGGGGTTTGTGAAATCATTGTGGTTGTGAGTCTTTCTCTTTCCCTTGAGCTCTTGACTCAACATTTGTTTGCTTATTTTTTATTTAGCTGTCATCGATGCTCTCGTGGCTAGGACATATGCATGAATTTGAACTGATCCACCTCGAGTCAGATTGCACGGATCCACAGTCAGGAATTCGATATCTACGATTGCGTTGTGGAATGCGCATCTCGTGGAGCCCACTTCTCCGCTTCCGAGATAGACTCCGCATATTCCTCAGGAGTCCAGTTCTGTACAGTATACTGAAACGTTAGCGAGAAGGGAGGACGATAAATGGGAAGTACATACTTGCACTCGTGAACTTCATTTTCGCTCGCGTCTTGATTTTCTGCTCTCTCACCGTCCATCCCCCGGGGCGTTTCGGCTGGGTTTCTCGCCTCCCGGATCGTGTATGTAGTCTCATCGCCTACCTCCATCCCCACCTCTTGAGCTTCCCCTCGTCTCCATCTTCTTGACCGATCACGGTAACCTCACCTCTCTTTGTTCTCTCACGCTACCTCTGCTTTAATGCCTGTCCAGGACTTTCATCCACCAAGTGCCAGCCAGGCCTACATATCGGAATCCGAATACACTCCAACGCGTATTCACTCAACTGAAAATCCAATCATGAAGGAGGTCTAGTAAGCATTTCATTTTTTCCCTCCGTTTTCAAGTCAGCACGCGCGGATCTGTTATTTCTCATTCAACGCGAAGGTCAAGGTGAGGAGTACATCAGTTGAGAATCTTGCTCCAATCGGCAGCCTTCACAAACTCGGCGAAAGTGCGCGTCGGCCGCGCAAGGCCCTGTTTACTGGAGGACGGCTTGCCTCCGTAGTCTAAAGGGTACAAACTGTCAGCAAAGAGATCTCGGACGAATTGAATAATATGTACATCCAAACTCGTTCATGTACTCCATAGTGTCGGCGCCTGCCTCGGGTGGGAAGCCGAGTGAAACGAAGAGCTGCGCGGCCTGTTCAGCCGTAATTTGTTTGAATGCAACCTTCTTGCCAGTGACTGCGAAAAAGAGTGAGTATTCACCCGTGCCCAAGACTGTGAGTACCTTGAGAAAGCTGACGGGCCATTTCCTCTACTGTGATGTCCTCGCTGGTGGTATAAACCTCGGTCCCATCCGGGAAAACAGGCATTTCAAGCACGCGCCGGACATACAAGCCGTAGTCGTTCTCCATGTCGATAAAGGGCATGGTTGTGCTTGGACTCATGGCAAATGACAACGCGTATGTGCCGTCGGGCTGTTTGGCCAGCACTGGAAGACTCCCGAGGAGGTTGGTAGCGTAGAATCCGGCCTGGACGTCAACAAATGGAACGCCGGACGCACGGCCGTATTCCGTTACCAGTGCCTTTCCGTCGAAGGCTTCGACTTGTGTATATTTTCCTCCGCTGATTTTGTTCACCGGCACGAGGCCAGACCAGATGATGCCTTTAGCCCCGGCGGCCTTTGATGCGTCAATGAGCAGCTTCCCCTCCGATATTTCCTGTCATTTTTTCTTCTTTTGAGTTGATGTCGAGCATAGTGTTGGAGCGGCATTACCCTTTCCTTGTTCATATGTTCCCAGTAGTTCGTGACCAACTACAATCGTTCGCGCCCAGTGAGCCGAAAGTTGAACCACCGCATCAAACTGGGTTGAAACGTACGAAAGTATAGTCCGCGCCGGCGAACGCTTTGTACACCTCCTCCTTGTTTTCTAGGATCAGATTCACTGCAACCATCTCCACGCCTTGTTTTTTCAGCGCCTCGGCGGCTGGCTTTGTGTGATCCCGGGTGTATCCGCGGATGCGATATGGCTTCTCGGATAACGAGAGCGCCTTGATAACGCTGCCGCCTTGGACGCCAGTGGCGCCGACTACAGCAACGAGGGGCGCCGATTGAGCTTGGGTAATCGTCATAGCAGAAAAGCGTTGTATGGGATGGGATGGGATGTGTTTCCGTTTGTTCGTTACTTCCTGCCTTTAAATGGGCCAAGCCCTTCTCACAATCCAACTGTCCTTCGTTCTTACACAACTTGAAGCTATATCCCGACTTGCCGGCAAATTAATCATCAGCGTGTAATATAGATTGTTCTACTTAACTATGGATCTCTTATATCATTACGCGACCCGTTTCTGCTCCGGATCACGAGTGGACTCGACTTGATATTGTGCGAGTTATTCTATCTAAAATTCGATTCAGAAAAATTTTGTGACCCCATGTAGATTCGCTGTCTTTTCCGAGTCTTTGCATCGATGTCTGGCATAATGGAACCGCGCCGAAAGTGAGAGGTCTGGGTCGATCACGGCCGCCTTTCTTGGTAGCAGAGTAACAGTGGTTCGGTAGTCTTATTCCGCCTTGCTCAAGTCACTTGTTTCTACTCGGATCTCCGAGTCTCTAAGCGAACGAAGTTCTGTGGAATTTTAATTGGACTATTCTTCGCCCGATTGCGCGAAGAAATATTCACCGCCGTTGTGTTTACATCTGGCTTGAGGTGGATACTGTGACAAGTCCCTCGTGCATCTATAATATGTGTCGACAGAGCGACCTCTCGCGTTAAAGGACGTATAGCTTACACCGCAGCGCGGCGAATGCCGAAGAGAAGAAACGGAAATGGGTCCTGGTATAGATGTCCTAAATGGGCTTGTATTTCTCGCTTTGGCACTTGCCTTATTTAGTTGCTCCTACGTAATTCGAGTGATGTGATGCTGAATACACAGAATCGAGAGGCAATAACCATGCACCTTAGTCAACTACAGTTTCGGCAGAAAGGCACTTTTTCGAAGGAAATGTAATCACACCAGACAAACGACGTCCCGTCTATCTATACAGCCGAACTTAAGCGATGACGAACTGTAGACGTCCGGCAGCATCACACAAACGCACCCATCTCTGATCTCATCTCATTTGACGCATCACCCCTTTCCCCTCCCCATCAATCCCAGCTCGTTTCTTCCAAGTTCGCACTGGAAACCTGGGGACGGGCAGAAGGAGAATAAATCTAATGATGCTATAGCATACTGACATGCTAGTGTAGCGGTATGTACGTCCTTTTATCCCTTTTGTTGCCCTTGCTTTGTTTCCCGGGGCCCCCCACAGTGAGTTATGAAGAGGGAAGTTCGAGGGAGGTATACCGTATACTTATGTGCTAGTCAAGGTGGGCACCAGCTTGGATGTAGCTTGCAGCATGCCTGGTGCAAGTGACAACCAGGGAAAGCAATTTCTTGACCTAGGTCAAGATGGTAAGCAGCAGTAGTTAATTCAGTAGACAAAAAAATGAAACTTTACTCTTATTGTCAGCAAAGTACGAAAAGACTGCTGAGAGATGAACTCTCGGGAGCCCAGTCAGAGGTGAAAGAAAAACTGTGTATTCAAAACTGCTGAAAGACATGCTGAAACAACTTGTTTCGGTGATGCTTTCAGCTGTCTTGAAACAAAGAGTGTCGTCAATTCTCAAAAACAAAAGAAAATTTGATGACACTCTTTGTTTCAAGACAGCTGAAAGCATTGCTGAAACAAGTCATTTTGGCACATCTTTCAGCAGTTTTAAATACACAGTGTTTCTTTCATCCCTGACTGGGCTCCCGAGAGTTCATCTCTCAGCAGTGCTGACAATAAGAGTAAAATTTCATTTTTTTTTTGTCTACTTCACTACTGTTGCTTTTCATCTTACCGTCAAGAGATTGCTTTCCCCGGTGTGAGGTAAGACAGAAGTGACTCGGATCCAATAAATTAAATTAAATAATCGTGAGGACAAGATAACAAGCCGAAAAGGGAAAACAAGAGAGCACGTGGTGTGAAACTCATTGCGGTTGCTTAGTTGCTACGCTCAGCATCCGCTGAGAATTATATCCTCTCCTCCTGCTCGATGAGCTTACAGATCCCGTCGTCCCCGTCGCGGCCAGTCTCTGCCGCCGTCTCCTCGTCGTCCCCCGCCTCCCGCCGCCAGCCCCCCCAGCATCGCGCCTCCCACCAAGTCGTCTCGTCCACCGCCGACACCGACCACCAACAACCAGCCTACACAGACGTGTACTCCCACCCCGCCGCCGTCGCATATGCCGCCGCCCACCCCCGCAGAACCATCCCCAAGTTCGGGCCGTACCTGCTGCTGCAGACCCTCGGCGAGGGCGAGTTCGGCAAGGTCAAGCTCGGGCTGCATAGCCAGTGGGGCGAGGAGGTCGCTGTGAAGCTTATACGAAGGGGAAACGTCGACACCGCCGTCAGGATGTCAAAGGTCGAGCGCGAGATTGAGGTGCTGAGGGTGAGTCTTGTCTCTTTTTTGTTTTGTGTCCTTGTCTTTGCGGTGATTCTGGGATTCTGGGCTGTCTGCTGTATCCCTCCGCTCCAAGTGCCACATTGGTTACCACCGTCAACTCGCGCGCTGGGACGTGTGTCAGGCAGCTTTGGGTCGTCTCTGTCTCCCGCCAGGGGTGCTTGCGCGGCCCTTTGGTTTTGTAATGCGCAAGGGGCACCAGACGATGCGACGCGCGCACACACTGGGCCTGCGCTGGCATATGTCACTGGCTGCGCCGGTCCTCTCACTTTTTTCTTCTTCATTCTGCTTCCGCATTTTCGCTGTTTGGCGCCCTGCACTGTCTCGATGGGGAACCACCCCACGATGCATATCACACCCTGAGCTTTCGACACGGCTTTTTTCGTCTTTGGTTTCGTTCCGCCGTCGTCTTCGTACTTGGATGCGCGTGCGTGCTGCCTGCCAATTCGGGGGAATGATTGACCGGTGGCGCGACGGAATATTGGCGGTTCACGCGGGGACGTCGGTCCCAATTGCAAGCGTGCGTGCGAGGGTGGCGCGTGCGTAGACCTTTGGATGCACGAGCGAACTACGCTCGGCGTGAGCACGCCAGGTGTCTTCGCCTGCCTGGGCTCGCTTCCCTTCCCTCTGATGTCTTTCTTTTCTTTTTTTCTTTCACATAAACTTGCGCCGTGCGCTTCGTAAAGACTCAAACGCCCTTCCACCTTTACTCACTCATGCACTTGTAGACCCTCAAACACCCCAACATCGTGCGCCTCTACGATGTCATCGAGACGGACAAGTACATCGGCATCATCATCGAGTACGCCTCGGGCGGCGAGCTGTTCGACCACATCCTGGCGCATAGGTATTTGAGGGAGAGGGACGCGAGCAAGCTGTTCTCGCAGCTGATTTCAGGGGTTTGGTAGGTGGCTTTCTCTTCATTGTAATTTCAGCCACTAACGCTCACCCGACACAGGTACATCCACCAAAAGAAAATCGTCCACCGCGACCTCAAGCTCGAGAACCTGCTCCTCGACCGCCACCGCAACGTCATCATCACCGACTTTGGCTTCGCCAACCGCTTCGAGCACCGCGCAGACGACCTCATGCAGACGTCGTGCGGCTCCCCGTGCTACGCCGCGCCCGAGCTCGTCATCTCCGAGGGCCTGTACGTCGGCAGCGCGGTCGACATCTGGAGCTGTGGCGTCATCCTGTACGCGATGCTCGCGGGGTACCTCCCCTTCGACGACGACCCGGCGAACCCGGACGGCGACAACATCAACCTGCTGTACAAGTACATCGTGAACACGCCGCTGAGCTTCCCCGAGTACATCAGCGAGGAGGCGCGCGGGCTGCTCAAGATGATGCTCGTGCCCGACCCGCGGAGGCGCGCGAGCTTGAGTGACGTGATGCGGCACCCGTGGCTGGCGGCGTACCATCTCCCGCGGGACGACGATGTGGACATGGACGCGGACGAGGGGCCGGGGGCGCCGCCCCCGCCGGTGGCGTTTGGGCGGACGGTGGACGAGCTGGAGAGGGCGGCGATGGAGCAGCACCAGCAGAAGAGGCTGGCGTACCAGCGACAGATGCGCAGCGCGGGGGCGCCGCAGGTTGTGCGCGCGCAGACGACGTCGCATGCGCACGCGGAGAACCAGGCGTCGCCGCCGCCGCAGCGGAGCCAGAGCAGCGCTGCGCCCGAGTTTTTGTACGACTCGGCGGCGCTCGAGGATCCGTTTGGGCCGGTGCCGGGGCCGGGGAGCGGGAAGCGGGCGAAGGAGGAGGAGGTCGTGGTTGCGAGCGGAAAAGGGAAGGAGAGGGAGGAGGACCCGAAGGACAAGTTCCGGCATACGATTCAGATCGAGTACGAGGATCGGAAGGGGCAGCGCGGGGCGGGGGCGGGGGCGAGTCCGGCGAAAGACAGGAAGGAGAGGGAGCGGGGGAGCCCGGTGCAGGAGAGGAGGGAGCGGGAGCGCTCGAGGACGCCCACGCAGATGCAGACGCCCGTCAAGGCATCCACCCCGGCCCAGACGCCCGTCGCCGCGCTGCCCGTGCCCTCCCCGCCACCCGCTCCTGCGTCCCCGCCACGCGCACACGCCAACGGCGCGGAGAGGAGCCCGAGCGTGGCGAGCATCGCGGACCGCAAGCAACAGAGGCGGCGGGGGAGCGATGCGTCGGGGAAGCCGCTGCCGCCGAGCCCGACGACGAGCCCGCCGACGACGTGGAAGCGGATGCAGGAGCCCGCGAAGAGCGTCGTGGGGCCGGGCGAGGTGATCAATGGGACGGAGAAGGAGCGCCCGAGTGTGAAGGATGTGTTTGTGGAGGAGAAAGGGAAGGACGCGGAGAAGGGGAAGGAGGGCGAGAAGGAGCAGCAGCAGGAGAAGAAAGAGGTGGACGCGGACGCGGAGAGGAAGGACAAGGATGGCAAGAAGAGCCGGCGCAACACACTCACGTCGCTCGTCATCGGCAACCCCATCAACTCGTTCCGCGGCATCGGGCGCCCGCGCACGCGCGAGCCGTCCACCACCATCAGCACCACCCCCGCCCGTGCAGCTCGCGCCCCCCGCGGTGCCCGCGGCGCCCCTCACGGGCGGCGCAGACAAGAGCTTCGACGACGCTCGCGGGAGTGGCAACGTGAGAGGGAGCTCGAGCAAGGCGAACAAGGTGATGCAGTGGATCCGCAAGGGGCGCGACAGCCTCACTGTCGCGGCGCCCGGCGCGCCGGGCGGCGTGCCCTCGCCCGCGGAGTCGGTGGCGGCAGAGTCTCAGTCGCAGTCGGGCGCGTCGGATGCGGGCACGGGCGAGACGACGAGCCCGGTGCAGGTGTATGTGACGACGCCCAGCGCAAACGCGGGTGTAGGCACGGGTGCGGGCGCGCCGCTGTCGCCGATTGTGACCAAGACGCTCGCGGGCGGACGGAAGCCGTCGGAGGCGACGACCCCGGTGTCGGCGACGACGAGCGGGGCGGGGGGCTTTGCGTCGCGGTTCCGGCGCTCGGTTAACATCGGCGGCGTGAGTGGGACGGTCAAGAGCCGGGGCGAGCGGGAGCCCGCTGCTGCTGCGCCTGCGGCGACGGCGGGAGGTGTAGGCGGTGCGCTGCGGATCCACCACGGTGCGGTGGACCAGGGGACGATCACGACAGGGCAGCCGCCGGAGGTGATGCGGCATGTGAAGGAGGTGCTGGGGGCGATGGGGGTGGAGATTTTCATCGAGAGCGAGTACAAGTATCGGTGCATTCGCGCGAAGCAGCGTCGCAGTGGCAAGGGCACGAGCACCCCCGCGCCGGGAGTCGCGGCGTTCACAATGTCAGGCAGCGCCGGGTCGAATGGGGTGCGTTTTCACTTCGTTGTTCGCGCCTTCCTTTTGTGCTGACGATTTTTCTTTTCAAGGTGGACAAGCGCGGGCTGCCGCTGCCGTCGCCGTCGTCGTTCAGCGGCGGGGGGATGCTCCGCGGGCTGCTCATGCGCCGGCAGTCGTCCCAGGTGTCCAACGCCCCGGGCTCGACGTCCTTCGACGCCGACGACTCACTCAACGCAAGCGCAATCCTCACCGCCGAGCCCGGCGCGCAGGCCGAGACGGTCTACGGTACGGCGGTCGAGGACGCGGGTGACGAAGTCCGCTTCTCTGTCGAGCTCACGCGGCTCGACCGCCTCAACGACACGTACAGTCTCGACATTCGAAGGCTCAAGGGCAATCTGCGGAGCTACAAGTTCCTTTATGATACCCTGCGAAAGTACGCCGGCCTATTCTGCTTCCGTTGTGAATGAGACTAATTGTGACCGTTTCTTTGCAGACGCGCTGATTTACAGCGGTAGTTTGTTTTTTTCTCGGTTCTCGCTCGCTCCGTCCTTAATTCCCCCGTTTCCTCCTTGCTATTAGTTACATTCTCATGCTTCCTTTCTCGCGCTTCCCTTCTCCATTATCGGTTCTGCTTGCTCTAGTCTACATACCCTAATTCATCATTACATTCCAATCACACGCACCACCTCCCCCCCCCATCTCACTTCCATTAAGTAGATACAGCAATACGTTTACATCCTCCATCCCCTCCCCACTGCAAAACTCTCGCCCATGTCTCGCTTTAGTCAGTTAGTTATCGCTTTCCCCGTCCGTTGTTGGTAGACGACCGACCGATATTTATTAAATATCGCCTAGGACTACGGATTTGTATGTATATAATTATGCTCCGTTGACTGCCCGCGTTTTGAGTGGCTTGAGAAGTACAGCTTTCAATCCAGACTCAATAATTCAAATGGTTTAGTCACGTTTCTTAAAGTTGCCGGCACTGATGCAGTTGTCGCTTTTTGACTTGCTTTTCACTCTCACTCAACCCATTCTCGACGATGCACGAAGCTTAATTGAACTTAAGAATGTATCGCTCTCTGCATGCTTTCCTTCTTCTCTCTATTTCTCTCGTTGTGGCACAAAGTCCTGAGCATGCGGTAACCTCTCTTGGCCGGGACCTTCAAACGAACATAGTTTTCTTCCCAAATTCCACCGTGAGTGCACCTGGGCACCTTTCTAGCACAATATTTAGTGTTTTACAAGTCTGCGGTTCGGTACAGTCATGAAGAACGCAATCTCTATGTTTCGCACGACAGAGGACGTTCCTGGAAGCGGGAGATGAGCATGCCAGGAAACCTGGTCGAGGACGTGGTTCTTCACCCGTTTGATGGGAGAATGGTGGGTCTCTTATTGACGATATCTATGCTTGGGTTGGGCTGGTCCGGGTTCACTTGGCACAATGCTCTGAAAGAAATGTCGGACTTTGGCTAGACCATGGCTCGGTACAGCGCGGGCCATGCCAGGTGCTTTTTGGTTGTGGTCTGAGGCGATTTCACGGTCCAAAGTCAACAGATTACTAGCCCATCCCAATTTACCACGCTCTTTTATCTCACTATATGATTGCAGGCCTTTGTAATGACGGTCCCCTCGCGACCCTACCGTTGCACAAACACATTACCGAACGGAAGACAGTGGTCGAACCTGGATACCGTTCCAATTGCCACCCTCCCCTATGCGCGGGACTTCACTTTCATTCCACTCTGATCCTAACAAGTCTGGCCGACAATTACCCAAGCTCAATCTGCGCCCCTCGTTGCCGTGGTCGGCGCCACCGGCGTCCAAGGCGGCAGTGTTATCAAGGCGCTCTCGGAATCTGAGAAGCCATATCGCATCCGCGGATTCACCCGGGATCTCACAAAGGCAACCACGGAGGCACTGAAGAAACAGGGCGTGGAGATGATTGTAGTGAATTTGATTCCAGAAAACAAGGAGGAGGTTTGCAAGGCGTTCGCCGGCGCAGACTACACCTTCGTAGGTTTCAACTCAGTTTGATGCGGTGGTTCAACTTTCGGCTCACTGCGCGCGAACGATGTAGTTGGTCACGAATTACTGGGAGCACATTAGCAAGGAAAAGAAAGGTAATGCCACTCCATCACTATCGCTTGACACCGGCTCAAAAAAAAAACAATGTGCCAGGAAATATCGCAGGGGAAGCTGCTCGTTGACGCATCGAAGGCCGCTGGGGTTAAAGGCATCGTCTGGTCCGGCCTCGTGCCCGCCCAGAAAATCAGCGGAGGAAAATACACAAAGATGGAACCCTTCGACGGCAAGGCACTGGTAACGGAATACGGACGTGCGTCGGGTGTTCCATTTGTTGACGTCCAGGCTGGGTTTTATACTACCAACTTCCTCGGGAGTTCAATGCTGGCCAAACAGCCCGACGGCACATATGCGTTGTCATTTGCCACGAAGCCAACCACAATTATCCCCGTAATTGACATGGAAATGACTATGGTTTGTATGTTCGGCGGGTGCTTGCAGATGCCTGTCGGTGTATTCTATATCGAATCCGATGGCGCCGTTGCGGGTGCTTCTTATGCGTGATCAACACAGCCGATGGATTTGGTGAATATATATTTTTCTCATTAATCTGTAAAGTAAAAGGAAAAAGACTCGGTCTGCCATGCGATAGCAGTGGCCCTAAAAAGCACGTTAAGAGTATCGTCGAAGGCAAAGATACAGAAGCCATCATCAATTTTGTTCAGTGTGAAACCGGGGTCAAAGGATACAGCTTGATCCGATTGAGCGAGAGTTATCCTAGAGTGTGCACCGCCGTAAGTGCGAGTTTTGTGCAAAGATCTGGGTTGAGTACTGCGGGGTTCCATTTCGGCTGCATACTGTTGGTTAAGATTTTTGCCGTGTCAATACATTTTCCAGGATTTTCGCAGTTGAGCTGATTCCTGTCCCTTTGGCAAGATGGGCATCCGCAATTTCGGCGACCAATACCGGATGGATTGATCTGATGGGGGAATTTGACGTGAAATAGGTGTAAAATGGTTGCCAAGGAATCCTAATAAATTAGGACTCGTAAAACACCGAGGTCGTGCGTTGATTGAGATTGGTTCGGATCATAGCGTGATGCCAAGTGTTCATAGCCTTTGATCGGCATATATCCCGCCCGGGTCTAGGATTGTTCTGCTTTTTATTCAACGACTTGCTCCCAAATTTCTTACTTGCTTTTTCAGTGGTCCACATGTATCTTCAAGCGTTGACCGCATCCGAGAAAAAGATGGCGCAACAAATCGGAAATCGCAAATTGTAGGCTCTGTTGAGATTCGAGTTCGCAGTTTACACAGCCAATACATACTCATGATCAAGGAACATGGGAGAAGCACCCCAGCGCTTCAACTAGCGCGCAGCGCGGAGCTTCGACAAGGACGGAAACTCGGAAGTGTGGCTCCAGTCAAAGAACCATGAGCGCCTCAATTACCCGGCTCTCATTGAGCTGCCATAATCAAGCAATTGAGACCCTTCAGTATAAGGATCGATATCATGATGTTGTCCCGAGAGAAGTGCGGCTCTGCCATTTTGGCTGCAATGAGGCTGAAGATGCTGAGCATGTGTTCTTCTACTGCCTTGCTGATAGCCACCATACCGCCCCTCCTTAGATCCGACATTACGATGCTTACTCTGGACAGCACTGTGATTCTCTCTATAAAATAAAGTACCAACCCCCAATCCTTCCAACAAAGATATCAAGCAGCACCAGCCGACCATCATGAAATTCTTTGTCCCTGCTCTTGCCGCTCTTGCCTTCCTCACTCTGGCATTGCCTACCGCTCAAGCTCAATGCAGACCATTTTGCATTGGAGGATCAATCTGCTGTGGCGACGTTTGGGTCCGTCCTAGGGATTGCATATGTTATATACTCTCCATTGGCATACATAGATGAGGTATGTTCGTAGGCCAAACGCTCCGAGCTCCAGTCAAGAATCGTTGGAGGAACCATTGGGGCTTGATGAGAGAGACAGAGTTATTTCTGAAGAAACCCATACTCAACATAGTGCAGAAAAAACTTGTTGTAACAGAGAAATGCCCATGCCATTAAAACTACAAGTGGGTAGAACCAAGCGGACAATGCGTCGAATTAACCTTGCAAACTCAATTGTGAGGTACCAGGGGATACCCGGAGGGCCTTTGTAATTCGTATAAGTTGTTGCAGGCGCTTCACACCAGCTCCTAATTACTTCAGTTGTCAACATGCCTCCGCTTCGCTATGGTAGCACCTCATAAACATATTCATACTTGTAGGGAGAAAATATGATTCAATTTTACAGAATGAATTTCAATTTGCATATCGGGGTTAGGGTGTTAGATGCCGGCAATGAAGATACTCCCCTCGAGGACCGCTACTACCAGATTTTTGGGGATCCAGCATACGGCGTAGGTCCGCATATCACGAGCCCATTTTCCGGTGCCGGGGAACGTACTGAAGAGGAGCAGGAGTGGAATGCAAAAGTGTCTGTAGTCCGCATCGAGGCGGAGCATTTGTTGACGTCCAGGCCGGGTTTTACACTACCAACTTCCTCGGGAGTTCAATGTTGGCCAAACAGCCCGACGGCACATATGCGCTGACATCTGCCACGAAGCCAACCACAATTATCCCCGTAATTGACATGGAGAATGACTATGGTTTGTATGTCCGGCGGGTGCTTGAAATGCCTGTTTTCCCGGATGGGACGGAGGTTTACACCGCCAGTGAGGACATCATGGCGGAGGAAATTGCTCGTCAGCTTTCTCAAGGTACCCAGAACCTTGGCTGCTATGTTTAGGTGAATACTCAGCGTCATTTGCAGGCACCGGCAAGAAAGTTGCATTCAAACAAGTCGCCGCTGAACAGGTCGCGCAGAACTTTGTTTCGCTCGGGGGCTTCCCACCTGAGGGAGTTGCCCAAGTTATGGAGGGATTCTTGTTCTTCACCGAGTTTGGATGTAAGCAGTATCCGTTCTTTTGAGATCTTTTCGCTGACGGTTTGCACCCTTCAGATTATGGAGGCAGGCCGTCCTCCAGCAAACAGGGCCTTGCGTGTCCGACGCGCACTTTCGCCGATTTTGTGAAGGCTGCCGATTGGAGCAAGATTCTTGGCTGATGTACTAGTAGCCTCCTTGACCTTCGAATGTTTTAATGAGAAATAATGAATCCGCGCGTGCTTATTGCCAATGCTGCAGTCGATTTTCAAAATATCCGGCTTTATTCTATTTCTGAATATCCTCCGTAGATTGGCTGTTTCCGCGGATGCTCCTATGCGCACCTGTTGAGCTGATGAGCCATGTTCGACACGGGCTTGTGTCATGAAATCGAGCTAATAGTGTCTTTGATCGGACGCATTTTGGATTCAATGCGACGCAGAGCTCATCTGACCTTCTTTCATGGCTTAACTGCGTCATGCCGCCTCCGCATTTTGGCGCCAGTCCCATGCCAGAGGCATGTTCCGAATACTTAACAGAGAACCCTGTCCTCCCCACGCCATTACGCCCTCTTTCATCCTCGGAATGTCAGGTTCAATCCAAAAAGACCGCATCTTCGTTATGGCGATTCATACAACGCCGCCCCATCTTACCAAGAAAGACTTCGAGACGAAGCTTGAGGCATTTATAGACTCGTTGCTCGCCGTGCCCGTCGCACGGAAGAATATACTCAAAGCCGAAATGGTATGTCTCGTTTCAGCTCGTACTTGATCCACTTAATTCCGCGACACCAGTACTTTCAGAACCAGGAGCTCACTGAGTCTTTCCAAGCCCTGGGCTGGAACGTGCACCAACACGGCGCTTGCTTGATCACATATGAATTAGAGGTGAGTCTGTGCGCCTCAGTGGTACCATTCCACAGCGGTATTCGCTTATCACCATCATCGTGCAGAGTCCAAAAAATGTAAACCAAGTACATCGCCCAAAGTTCTGATCATCATCCACACTGTTTTACCCTGAGCGTCCTTCCATTTAGATTCTCGAGGATCCTGAATTTCGCAAGGTGTACGCCGGTGGCACGGACATCGGCTTCCACGCCAGGGGCTGCGCCTTCACCGCAGACGTCGTGCATATACGCGATGCGGGCAGCGCGGCCAGAGTGGAGGAGCGCAAGTACGGTATTGGTGTTTACAAGTTCCCGTCGCACGAGCTCCTAGCGGGATTCAAGCAGCAAGTTACTGGTGCCGGGGCGCTTGCAGCTACCCGCAAGCACCTCGTCAAAAGCAGTGCGGTGCGTTTAGCGCGTGTGGGCAATCAGCGCGGTGCTTGATGCCTCTCCGCAGTGGGTCCCGAACCAGAACATGGAACACTACTTGCGTGAGTTCGGAAGGCCACCCACTGAGCCGGTCGCTGTTATAATCGGCGAGGCGGAGGTAGGTGAAGTCGGCTGAAATTTCCTTGCTTTCTTAACTGGCATTTGATACACTACGCAGACCTGGGAGCAGTATAAAGAGGTAAGTACGGCAGCTTTGAAATGCTCACCAACGCGCAGCGACTTACAAAATTCTTCCATTCAGTTCCTCACCGATGCAGAGTTCGCAACGTTCACCCCGGATTTGTTCGATTCTTTTGGCGTTGGACAAGACAGACAGTATCGTTTTTCGGCGGACGCCGTGGTCAAGATCGGCCAGGGTCAAGATCCTCACTGAAGAAAAAAAAGGACGGTGGGCCAATTGAAAGGATTTGTGCAGATCGGCTTGAAAGACTTGAGCGGTGTTTGTATGCAAATTCCTGCAGAATTTTTTTACTGGTTCTGAAATGTCGTGTAAATAGCATATCGAACTGTTGATGAACTCGCGAAGTAATCATTCAGTCGCTCTACTTACTTCACCAGGAAACCTCCACCCGAATCTGTATGCTGAATTCTGATTAAATTGACCGTTTACCAAGATTTTGCTCCGCAAATGGTCAATTCGAGGCCCGGGGCCTGAACCGGACCTAAGATAGGTGTCACCCCGATGCGGGACGTGTTATGTAAGCAGAAAAGTTTCCTTCACGGAAATCGTTTCTGCTCCTTCCACAAGTACTTTTCAGCACATCTGAGACCACCAAACTGTAGCTAAGAAGCATATCTATGATTCGATGTGGGGATTTGAGCTGATACTTCCGTTCCATGAAGTTTTAAGGTCATCTTTCCAAAAAAGGTAATCAAGTCCCAAAAGCTTCCAATCCACGTTTGGGGCGATGTTGCGGAAAAATACTCCGTGTTTTTGTAAGTCGTTTCCATCACTGGGCGAGTAAGACATGTATAGCCCCGAAGGGAATCTCAGCGAATGTACGCTTGAAGCTAGCAGCAGGTTTGGGTGAAAGCCGAGCCCCCAGCAGAAGAGAGCCCAGGCTTTCCGTCCACATCCTGAAACTATAGACCTAGAACGAAAACCCCGCAGAGAGCTGGGAACCCCAAAACATTAGGAGGAGGACGACGCAGGACCAGCTCTTCGGGCGGGAAACCCAAACCAGTAGGAGGATGACAACGACCCTTCAAGGCTGATATTGGAAAAGCATCGGATGAGGGTAAGATCAAAGCAAGCAAGATGCGCAGCGAGCCAAGGCGACCAGAGTAGGACAACTCTGTAAAAAAGTTAACATTAGTGTTAGTGTGGTTAGTGTCAGTTAGTAGGGTTAGTATACGTCATAATAATAAATAAATAAATAAATAAAAAAGTTAAAATTAGTATCCAAGGGGACTTGTTGAAGGCATGACGAGCAGAGGTGATGGCGTCGTGGTGGCCAGAGCACATATAAACAGTGCGTTCAGAACCCGCAATGGTGTATGCAGTGGAGACGCTGTCCCCTTCAGAAAATTGGTCAGCAAGGCACGGGAAGTGGCGGGACACATAACGGCACGCTTTCGCATGGTGATGCGCGCGCAAGTGGCGAGTAGTGATGCGGCGCGGGTTCGTGGCGCAAATCTGAGTAGCGTGTAGCGGTGCGGCGTCGGCGCACATGTAGCAGTAACGTGTAGCGTGTAGCGGCGCAGCGTCGGCACGTGTGGTAGCAGTAGCGGGTAGCGGTGTGGTGCAAGTTTGCGGCGCAAGCACAAGCGCAAGTAGCGTTTAGCAGTAGCGAGTAGCGGTAGCGGGTAGCCGGCGCAGCGCGAGCGCGAGTAGCGGTAGCGTGTAGTGTGTAGCAGCGCAAGCGCGAGTAGCGGTAGCGTGTAGCGTGGTAGCGTGTAGCGTGTAGCGTGTAGCATGGTAGCGTGTAGCGGGTAGCATGTAGCGTGTAGCGTGTAGCGTGTAGCGTGTAGCAGCGCGGCGTCAGCACCAGTCCGCCGGCGTGGGGATTGTGCAGCGTGTGTGCATTGCATTCACAGACTTGATGACAATGTGGTGAACTAAATGGACAGACAGTAGTTGTGGACAGACAATGGAAGTGAAAGGCAAGCGACGCAGCTGTGGTACACCAAGGATGCAGCAACAATCCTTCCAATCCCCATCTTCAGGCTGCAAGTTCACGTGGCAGGTTTGCGGCTAGTGTATTGCGCAGTCCTAGTGGACACGGGGAAGTGTCGGCGCGCCAAAGGTGTGGTGAGTCTTGAGGCGCTCGGCACGTCGGGTGTGATGCACCGGGACGCGTCCGTAATGCAGTTCGTATGGCAGCACACCCAGGTTCCCGTCTTTCTAGAATAGGGATTGAGTTGGAACCACCCAAGCACTAGGAGGCCGCTGGTGGCCGACGCAGACAACTTGATTCGTCGAAGAGGTGCTATTGAGGACCTCTCAACACAAGTAACAATGTCCTCAGAGAAAAAAGAAAAAGAAGCCGGCGACTCAGCGCTCTGCTCTTGAAAGAGCTTTTGAGGACAGTCCGGCAGGCGACAATTTTGGCGGGACGAAAGCGGAGCGGTCACGCCTGTGACTTTCTCTCGAACAAAAACATAACTCTTTGGCTACGATCGTGCCTCACTTAAGCCTAGAGCAGCAAGATTTGACGGAGCACAGCCACAAACACGTGATACACATGACCTTCCCACGCACCGAAAAACTGGGTAAACAAGGTGCAACTTCGAGGCTCTCTGGCTCTCATAGAGGTATTTACAGGTCAAAGCACATATTACCAGTTCCTCAACAACACCATCAAATGCCAATTTGCGCACAGTGCCACGGATTTCACGCCCGACGTGGACTCTGACCTCGTCTATTGCATCCAAGCCGTAGGTGGAGGCAAACCCGACTTGGGCACCGCACGCCTGTATTCGAGCACCGACTTTTCGACACAGAGAAGAACGTGGAGGAGTTGTGTGCCGGCAAAGGCGCGAAGGGGTTCATCACCGCCAATCCGCTGCCATTTAACGTGTTGCGACCACGCCCAATTTTGCGGTTTTTGCGCTCGAGATTGCGGGTGAGACGATGTTTCTGCGTCACCAAGGACATGAAGACGTGGACCAAGGCAGAATGCCAGAGATACCGTTACGCTTCCGCCGTACCAATACTCCCTGCTTCCCGCGGGTCATGCGCTGGGTATCGATGTGAGCCCGGGGGACGGCCTCGGACGCTCCTTGTGAGCGACGAGAATGGGAAGTGGTTCGTCGAGAGCCTCAAGGACACCAACTGGGCCAAGGCAGGCTGGCTAGACCGTGTCGGCGCCGTCGACTCTGAGGCGGTGGCTGGGCGTGCCTGGCATCATGATCATCGACGTCGTGACAAACGCAGCGGAGGTCGTGGGCCGCAAGGTGGAGCGTCAGCTGCGGACGCTGATCACGTACGACGACGGGCGATCATGGGCGCCTATTGCTGCTGGTGGCTTGTGCGGTCCTTCCGCTGCTGAAACCTGCTCGCTGCACCTATACCCTCGGTCAGTCTCGAGGATGTACTCCAAGACATCCTCGGCGAGCCCTGGGGTGATCGTAGGCGTTGGCTCAGCCGGACCAGTGCACGTCCCGTACAAAGAGAGCGACACCTTCCTCAGCACGGATGGAGGGAGTACCTGGGCGCAGCTCTCCGAGGGGCGCGTTCATCTACGATTTGGTGACGCTGGTAGCATTCTCGTCATGATCAACGCCGAGCACCCCGTGAGCAAGCTGCAGTATTCAATGGATCTCGGCTCAACTTGGTAAGTCGTGGGCCATCGTGTATACCCGATTCCGAATGTCGTTTCTCCCAGGGAATTCTACGACTTCGGTGTAACAGTGACGCCCCTTGACCTAATCCCTGTTCCTGAGGCCGGCGGATGGAAATTCATCCTCTACGCCGAACGTTCACCCATTATGTGGGCGGACCGTTACGTGTACGTGTTTTTGGATTTCGAAAATATGCGAAGGAGCCAGTGCACGGAGGACGACTTCGAGACATGGTATACGAAGTCACCTGGATCTGACACCTGTTTTATGGGGTCCAAGGTCGGCAAAGCTTTATATGTTCTTTTCACCCGCACTAATAGGTACTCTCTGCAGCAACCATTCAAGCGCCGGAAGCCGCACCGCGACTGCTACGTCGGAGACACAGTGACCAGGCCACTTGCGTCTGAAGGAAGCTGCCCGTGCTCGGATGCCGATTACGAATGGTGAAAACTACGCGATTCAGTCCGATCAGTCCTGACGTCCTTCTAGTGATCACAATTTTGGATGGGATGGCGCCGCCTGCGTTGCCGTTATTCCAGAGGCCTTTCCTCCGGGGATGTGCTCCTCAGTGGACAATGTGTACATGGGCTCTTCTGGATACAGGAAGGTCCCTGGAAACGCTTGCGTTGGTGGATCGAAAGACGCACCTGTACAGAAGTCGTGTCAGCCAGGAAAACCCGGGGACGGAGCTATCGTTCACCAGACGGTACGCGAAACTCGCACCCCGGGCTCAGCTCTTCTCTGATAATCGTCATCCCACAGTTCGAGTTCCCCAGTAAGATCGTGCAGCACCAGTACTTGAAGAATTCGACGGTCAGTCACGTCCCTCTTGGGAGTCGTTCGGAGCTGATTTAGCGTTGTAGACCATCCTCGTTCTCCTCGTCGATCACACCCTTTGGCAGTCGGCTAACGAAGGTTACTCGTGGACGCAGCTGTATCCGGAGGAGCACTTTACCCAATTCTATATCCACAAATTCGACTCCAGCCGCGCGTACCTCCTCACCAAAACCGAGAAATTCTACTCACCGTGGACGGGGGCCGCACGTGGGACACGCACACGGCGCCGTCCCCGCCTACCTCGTTCCACGTCCTCGTCCTCCGATTCCAGCCCGAGCCGGACACGCTCCTCTGGCTGGGCGACAGGGATTGCAAGGACTTCCGTGAGTGCCACGTCGAGGCGCAGGTATTCGCGTGATAACGGGCGGACGTGGACATTTGTGGAGAAGTATGTGGTCAACTGCGCGTGGGCGGTGGGGACCAAGCTAGTGGCGGACGAACGGGAGATCTTGTGCGAGTCGTATAGCAACAAGACGGGGTCGCAAATGCTGTTCCAGATGCGGACAAACCCGCCGCGCTCGTAGAGGGCCCAGAGTAATTTCAGGACGCAGAAGAAGATCTTCGACCATGTGGTGGGGTTCACTAAGTTTTCCGAGTTTCTCGTCGTTGCGGAGGTAAGAATTTCGCAAGTGTGGACTGGTCGATCGACTCTGACTCTGGTCCGGACAGATCGTGGTAGACACCGGGTCCTTGAATCTGCAAATCTCCCTAGACGGTGTGCATTTCGCCGCAGGACAGTTCCCTCCAAATATGAAGCCCGAGATCCACGTATGTGCTTGCTTGCCATCATCTGTCTCCACCTTAAGCTATGGTTTCTCCTCAGGCCTATACCATCCTCGACTCCAGCATGGCGTCATTGTTCGTACACATGACGATGGCAGAGGCTTCCGACCCGCGCTCCCAGTCCCCCTGGGGCAACATTCTCAAATCCAATTCCAACGGAACGTACTTTGGCCTGTCGGCTGAGAACGTAAATCGCGATCGGCGAGGTTATGTCGATTTCGAGAAGGTCGTCGGCTTGGACGGAATTGCGCTGATCAATGTCATTTTCGAATCCAGAGGAGGCGCTTCTTACCGGTCGCAAGGTCCTGCAGAGCAGAATCACCCACAACGATGGTATTTCTCTCTCGATTGCCGTAGTTCCTCCGACTGACGCTCTGCAGGAAGCACCTGGAAGCCGCTCGCCCCGCCCACGCACGATTCCCTCGGGCAATGCATACCCCTGCGATACCACACATTGCACGTTACACGTCCACGGATATTACTGAGCGTCTCGATTCATCGACGACCTACAGCAGTTCTTCTGTTGTAGGGCTGATGATGGCCGTCGGTAATGTCGGTGAATCACTCGCACCGTACGACCAGAGCGACACCTTCCTCAGCCGGGGATGGCGGGGTTCACCTGGGAGGAGGTGCATAAAGAGGCGCATCTATGGAAAGTGGGCGACTCGGGATCGGTCATCGTGATTGCGAACGATGAAGAGCCGACGGACCACGTCCTCTTCAGCCTCAATGAAGGGATGAGCTGGCGCCAATACAAGTTCTCGGACGACAAGATTCGCGTGCGGTCTATTATGACCGTCCCTGCAGACACTAGCCGCCGATTCCCTCGTGCTCGGCCACCCGTCCCGCTCATCAGCGCATCTGGCTGTCTTCATTGACTTTACTGCTTTGACTTCGCGACAATGTGTGATCCCTCCCTGCGTTTCATTCCATTGAGCTAACATGTGACAGGTGAGATTGACCTTGAAGACCCCGGCCACGATGATTTCGAGCTGTGGAGCCCGAGTGACGAACGCGCAGAACGCTGCTTGTTCGGCAGACGGGTCAGGATTATCCACGACCAAAATTCCCACCCGCTGACTATTTCTTTTCCGCCAGACCGTTTACCATCGACGTGTGAGGGAGACGGATTGCTTTGTGGGTATTCAGCCCAAGGCGAATGAACGAATCGAGAGAGCATGTGCCTGTGTGAAGGCCGATTTTGAATGGTCAGTTATAATATCGTTGCAGGTCTGTCTTTATGTGTCTCATAAAATGCCGCAGTGAATTTAATTACTACAAAAATGCCAAGGATGATTGCGTCCTGGCCCCGGGAACGTCGCCTCTCCCCAATGAAAACACATGTCAAGACGATGCGGAGTACTGGTATGAACGGACGGCTTACCGAAAAATCGCGTTCTCTAGCTGCAAGGATGGGGAACGATTGGATCAGGGTCTACGGCATCCTTGCATTCGTTCCAATAACGGCCATGGCAGGGTTTTTTGGTTTGTGGTATTGATGGTCCCGCTCGTCCTCGTTGCTCTTGCCGGATACTGGTACAGCCGCAATCCTGGGTCAGTTTCTTCAGCTATTTTCTATGGATGATGTGCTGACATGCGTGTTAGGATCTCCATGAGTCGTCTCTTAGATTACCCAAAAAGGATTTTGGATAGATTATGGCCTCGCCGAGAGAGACGAGGCTACCAAGCTGTACCCCTAAATGGATGAATTATTCAACACCAGCAAAACCACATACTGCACTCCTACTGTCACTCGTGCCAAATTACCCTCTTTATAAAATTGCGTCTGTCCGTCTGTCTGTCTGAAGCCTTTAAACTCCGACCATTCTCTTGCCCTGGCATCACTTGCCGAAATGCCGTCTCTTTGGCTTCTCGCTGTCGGCTCAACGACGGCTGGTTTCGGCCAGGATCGGCATTTGTAGCACGCGCTTCGCACTTTGTCCAGCTGGCACTACGTGTGAGTTTACATATTTCTAAAATGAAGTGCTGGGGCGCGAAGCACCCCAGCGCGCTCTTGTTATGTCTAATGTTTGGCACTGGCCAAACTCGGACATACACAAGACCTGAAGATCTTTTGATTGTCAGCGGCATCGCCACCGATATGACGATCATGTCCGATCGATCATGATCGAACGACAAATTTGGAATACTTCGGACACGTAATGACGGGCTTTGGATGAACAAGGTGGGTCCTGGTAGGTCCAAGGCTCAGAGACACAGACATCTTTGATTTTTTCAAGGAGAGTAATGTTGATTTTGTAAAGACGGTGATATTTGAGCCGTGACCGTTGGAAGCGGAGTATTAAGCAGGACTTTTGCGCTTCAAACGAACCGCCAGCTTCGAGATACCATACATATCCGCCACAATCCAGTCCTGAGCATTCGAAGTCAATTTCTGCTCAACAACAGGGTTTCCCGAATACGGACCATAATTCTTCTGGGCAAGAAAGTCTCTACGAACCAGCTCAGGTTCGCGTTGCTGCCCGCCCAAAGTGAGCCACGAGGATTGGTTTTCGTCAATTCCGCGACGACAGTGCGAGCGTACTCAGCGGTGGGCATGGAGCCCTCTGAGAAGATAAAGTTGGAGGATGACAGAAACATATCCATGAACACGTACTCTCTATCTCATTGTATCGCGCCCGATGTTCTTCTTGCATAGAACTGTAAAGTGAATTATGCGGGAAGGTATAGGGTTTGAGTATGTTGCTCTGAACCGAGCCTGTGATTAGCTATGGAAAGGGTTAGAAAAACAACAGCGGAAGGATCAGAATAATTACATTCACGACGCGGACGCTAGACATTGAGTGGTCACTATTGCATCTCACTAGAATGATAAGAAGGCTCACTTGAACGGGGCAAGCTCAACACGAAGAGTATTTCCAAACGAATGAAGCGCAGCTTTGGTCGAATTGTAGGTTGAGGTTAAGGGGACCGGCAAAACCCCCATGATGCTTCCGTTATTGACCACGCATCCCTTTCCAGAAGCAATGAGGAGAGGGAGGAACTCTTGAACCAAAAAAATGGCGGCAAAGACGTTTGTTTCGAAGAGGCTTCGCACGTCTGACATGTCCACGTCGGAGACCGCTGCTTCATGAACTGCCACGGCGTAAGATTCGGATATTACGATGTGCCTTAACTCCTCACATTGTCCGCTAACAAGTTTTAGATGAGCTGCATACGGGCGAAATCGGGTGGTTCAGCTTACGCGTTATTGATTAGAATATCCAATCTTCCTCCGGTTCTGGTCGAGATGTTTTCCTTTGTTCTCCTAATGTCGTCGCTCTGGGTTACATCCAGAGCAAGGGTCTCGATTCCAATTTTAGATAATTGTTTCATCGTTTCCAGCCGTCGGGAGGTCGCAAAAACACGGAATCCTGAAAGCTCAGAAAATCTGACGAGTTGTGAGGTGGAAATCAAGCCCACCTCGGGAATGGAACTCCTTCGCCAGTGCAGAACCAATTCCTCCGTCGGTTGCAGCCAGTAATAAGAACTGTCCTCTTTTCAGACATGCTGTTGGAGTCTGTGGATTATACTGATGAAGGAACCAGAGCTCAGCTTTATACGCGGGGCCGTCATCGGGTGCGGGCAGCCCTCGGGGTTGCTCGGGATGCCTTAGTATAAGATGACAAGTGAATTTCGGATCACCGAAGTGGTAATTTAAACTTGCCCAGCCGTTTATCCGAGTCCGCAGGACCTGAATTCCGTGTAACCGCTCACCCACGGCGGGGGGGACGAAGTGTGGGCTTGCGCGCAGATTTGCCAATAGGACCCACTACCACTCCAAAATTATAGTTGATCAGATGAGTTAAAACTCGGTCATCCGCGCATCCGTTCATCCGTATACCCGCTCCTCAGCGGCTCAAGCCTCCTCGACTGTCCATCCTCGGCTACTCTAGTCTCTCTTGACAGACGCGTTATATCGGTACTAGCTCGTTCCTCGTTCGATATATACGGCTGCCACCCACGGATCCGATTTGTGATAACAATAGTCATACGCGATTCACGTTTTCCCAGAACGCGTACCGCGGGGCATTTGACACTTTCACACTGAAAAATCGGTTCCTTTCAGTCAATGAAACGCGCCTTCAATCAAACAAACACGCTTATCCCCAGGTCTCGGATCGTGCTATGTTGAACCTACTCTACTCTATTGTTCCTCGAAGGTCACATACCACCTCAAATGTGCAAAAATGACTGAGGTGATTTTTTCTGGATTTTATAGCTCACTCAGTTACATTCTCTGCCAAGCATGACAAAGGGCGCAAAAAAGGCAAAAGGGGGACAAAAAAGGCGTGAAAAAGGGTGAGTGTGAACAACCCTATTGATGGGATCCTAATCGATCCGCTTACCAGAAGTGCGCCGATCGGTCGGTCCAAGTCGTGCTGCTTTGGTGCTGCTACCAGAGGCTGTGGAAGGCGAAGTCGGACTCGAAGTGTCGCGGATACTTAATAATGCGACAGTCGGGACGCCCAGTGGCCTCGAATAAGTTGAAGCACCTCACGTGATCTGGGTTCAAACTTCAATCGTGCCATGTGGCTCCCACCCGCAGGCGTAGAACGGCATCTGAATTGACCGCTCGGTATTTATTGAGGTGTATTTGGTCGAGAAATGCAAACCCGGAATCAAATGTAAAGCTTTACATGGGTCGCCAAACAAGCAAATGTACTGTATCCCACGAGCTTAAACCACCTGACTCAGACAGTGACTAAGTAGCTCTTCTTTCACTCACACCGCCATGTCACCGCGCCAAGGAGTCGCCCTCGTCACTGGATCCGGTAAATTCACGGCTCGTAGCCACCGGAGTCTTGCTGACTTTCATCGGCTCGCAGCTCAAGGCATCGGCCGATCCATCGCGCTCCGACTCGCAGACGAGGGGTTCGACGTCGCAGTCAACGATATCTCGGCAAATCAAACGAAACTCGAGGCTCTCGTGGACGAGATACGTGCGAAAGGTCGCGCAAGCTCGCAGCACGTCGCAGATGTGTCGCAGGAGGAGCAGGTGAAGGTCTTGTTCAAGCAAGCAGCGGAGCACCATGCCGGATTGGATGTTGTGAGTCTCGACTCCGCAGAATTCATCCCGCGGCTGGTGCGATTTACTACTTAACCTCTCAGGTCGTCGCAAACGCAGGGGTGATTGGAATCCCTGGCATGGTCTTCACCGAGGGTGACATAATATCCCTCTCTTCGCCATCATGGCAGCTGCTGACGCTGCAACAGTCCCGGTGGAGGAATGGGACCGCGTCATGAATATCAATGCCCGAGGGACCTTTCTCTGTTACAAGTATGCCGGCATCCAAATGATCAAGCAGGGCCGCGGGGGGCGCATCATCGGTGCCTCGTCCGTTGCCGGAAAACGAGGAATGGGACTGGCCTTTTATTCTCCGACTTAGGAGGTTATTTCGACTAACTAACTAAACTGAGCCCACAGGAACCCTACCGGGACCTTACTGTGCGTCCAAGTTTGCGGTGAGAGGTCTGACGCAGGCCGCAGGTACGCAAATTCCCATTTCTTTTTGCAATCTATGTTGAATGAATGAACGTCAGCGCTCGAATTGGGGGCGCACGGAATCACGGTAAATGCTAGTCTCTCGCAGACAGGCAGTGCAATACAATCTGAACTCGTATTTCGTAGGTAAATGCGTACGCCCCCGGTTGTATCGACACTCCTCTGCGTGAGTCACCATAAACCCAAGTCGATTCCGTCTAAATTCAGCGTCACTATCAGTGACGGCGGCTTCCGTGGACGGTGACCCGTCCGGGATGATCAAGAAAGTGCGTGGCCATGTTCCGCTGAGTGTAATCTCAGCTGATCTTGAACATACTGTCCTGCATACATAGAACATAGCCATGTCGCCTCTCAAGAAAATTGGGTATGTAGAGAACTCTGGTCTATAGTCCTTCTTCTCATTCAGTTGACCTGCGCAGCGTACCGGAAGATGTGTCAAACCTGGTGTCTTTTTTGGCATCCAAGGAGTCCCAGTTTATTACGGGTGAGTCGATCTATTTTACAGTGTTCGAGCATAACTTCCACGCTGACCGTCAACAGGACAGACAGTATGTAGTTTTTTTTTCCCTCCGAGTCCAGTTGTTATTGTGCTGGAGCTCATCTTCACCTGCAGATTTCCGTCAACGGAGGGACTTATTTTGATTGATTGACGTTGACGAACCTTAAACTTGTATTGAATTTCAATTGACGAATAAAATGGCTTAAGCTCACACCAACCTGTAAATCCGTTTTTATGACAGGGCGAAACTCTTCTGAAATCGATACTGGTCATCCAAGCTATGCCAGTCAATTTAACGTCGGAACCTGCCCTGTCCCCATGATTCACTTGCAGTTGAACACTAAGAACACACCACACATGACCTTGGTTCAATTTTTATTACGTCCGATTAATGGGTGCCTCCATTATAATTGCACACACTTCCACACCTACTCGTAAGGGAAACCATGAATTTGAACTGTCGTCTTAAACTCCGAGATGGCCAGACCAGCTGCGAGGTAATTTATTGTTATCCACACCCGACACTCCAAGTTCCCGAGTAATTAGAAGGTTTCATGCATATTTGAAATTGAAATTTGGCGCAAAAATCTACTGGATGTTCTTGGTCTCTTCTTCCAACCACTCCCAGAGCTTGGCTCCAATATCAACATTGAGTGTATCCGGATGCGATGTGCCTATGCGAGCCTAAGGTATGAAATACCAATGGGTTATAATGAAAATCCAGGGGAGAACTATGAGAGATACCATACCTTCCCATTCACATTGAGGGTCTCTGGAGAAGTGGCAGCATAGAACGAAGTCGACGCTCCCTTTTCTGTGTCGTACGAAAAGCGATTTTTCAAATAGTCGAGTCCGGATGAAGCTGGAACACGCGCCAAGATTCTGAGGAAGGCGAGATTCTCAGATATAGTTCGATTCAGGGTAGTTTAAAACAACGTCTGACAAGAATATGAGTACAGGAAGCGTAGCGATGGACGGCAGAGCTGATCTGGATGCGCCGACGCTGACACAAAAGGCGGGACCCTCAGATATTGTTCGGTTCAGGTTGGTGTCAATGACGCCTGACGCTTTCGAACTGAAAAACTGGTCTCTTTCAGTCAATGAAACCCGCCTTCAGTCGAGCAAACGCGCTCAAATCTCGATATCGAAGAGTTGAACACGTGTCACTTGCTGTATTGAACTATGTAGCAATCCCTGGCGCTGTACGATTTCTGCCATCTCTTTTACCTTTCATAGCAATCTTATACACCCACATACTGTTCAAAAATTATGTTTGAGCACATTTAGTAAGGATGTTCTTTTTCCCTATATACCCCACCGTTTGACATCAGGATCCGGGTCCGTTCAATCTCATTCAAATCGAATGAGATCACGAGCACATCATGCGAGAACCTTGCTCCAGTCCGCTCCCTTCACAAACTCGGAAAAAGTGCGCGTCGGTCGCGCGAGGCCCTCGTTACTGGCGGATGGCTTGCCTCCATAGTCTGAAGGGTACAAACTGTCAGCAAAGAGATTTCAGACGAATTGAATACTACGTACATCCAAACTCGTTGAAGAACGAGAATCCCTCCATCATGTCGGTGGCTGCCCCAGATGGATAGCCGAGCGAAACAAAGTTCTGCGCGGCCTGTTCAGCCGTGATTTGTTTGAATACAACCTTCTTGCCGGTGCCTGCAAACGACAGCGATTATTCACCGTAAACATCGTGCTCGAGACTTTGAGTACCTTGAGAAAGCTGGCGAGCCATTTCCTCTGCCGTGATGTCCTCGCTGGCGGTATAAACCTCCGTCCCATCCGGGAAAACAGGCATTTCAAGCACCCGCCGGACATACAAGCCATAGTCATTTTCCATGTCAATTATGGGCATAACTGTCCTTGGACTGAAGGCAAATGACAACGCATATGTGCCGTCTGGCTGTTTAGCTAGCAGTGGAAGACTCCCGAGGAGGTTGGTAGCGTAGAATCCGGCCTGGACGTCAACAAATGGAACGCCGGACGCACGGCCGTATTCCGTTACCAGTGCCTTTCCGTCGAAGGCTTCGACCTTTGTATATTTTCCTCCGCTGATTTTGTTCACCGGCACGAGGCCAGACCAGATGATGCCTTTAACCCCGGCGGCCTTTGATGCGTCAATGAGCAGCTTCCCCTCCGATATTTCCTGTCATTTTTTTCTTCTTTTGAGTTGATGTCGAGCATACTTAGTGTGAGAGCGGCATTACCCTTTCCTTGTTCATGTGTTCCCAGTAGTTCGTGACCAACTACATCGTTCGAGGCAGTAAGCCGAAAGTTGACCCACCACATCAAACTGGGTTGAAACGTACAAAAGTATAGTCTGCGCCGGCGAACGCTTTGTAAACCTCCTCCTTGTTTTCTAGGATCAGATTCACTGCAACCATCTCCACACCCTGTTTTTTCAGTGCCTCGACGGTTGGCTTTGTGAGATCTCGGGTAAATCCGCGAATGCGATATGGCTTCTCGGATTCCGAAAGCGCCTTGATAACGCTGCCGCCTTGGGCGCCAGTGGCACCGACCACAGCAACGAGGGGCGCCGATTGAGCTTGGGTAATCGTCATAGGAGAAAAGCGTTATATGGGATGGGATGTGTTTCCGTTTGTCCGTTACTTCCTGCTTTTAAATGGACTGCGTCAGGCCAAGCCCTTTTCACAATCCAACACTGTCTTTCGTTCTTACACAACTTGAAGCTATATCCCGACTTGCCGGCAAATTAATCATCAGCATGTAATATAGATTGTTCTCCTTAAGTATGGATCTCTTCTATTTTCTCAACGCTCTTAATCGGATCCCCGCACGGAGGGAATTCTGTCCAAACTTCGACGGCATGTTCTTCCCGAACGTGTGAAGAAATAACCGCATTTGTGTCTGGATTGCAAATCACTGAGGCAAAAGCATGGCTTACGCCGCTCTGCGGCTTAGGTCCCGATACATATATCCTGAATGGGACTGTATTTCTCGCTTTGGCATTTGCCTAATTTGGTTGTTCCTTAGTAGTATGATATCGGATACAAACGGAATCCAGAGGCAATATCTTCCTCGGTTGAACTAAATTTTCAGCCCAAGCTCTCGTCATATGTCTATGAAAACGACCCCAATTTTCAATGTAGCGGTGATCATATGTGGCATCCAAATCTATTGTTTTCGCGAATTGCATTCGGGTCTTCGGAGAACCCGCCGGGAGTCCCGCTCCTCGGCAAACCCGCCGCACTTTTGTTGGATCCGGAGACAGTATTCAACAAGCGACGGGCCCGGTGGCCCAGGGCTACGCAATACTCAATCTTGCGGCAACTGAAACACAGCCGGAAGCGCGCTACACATACATCACCGGCATTTTCAAGTTCCCATTTTGTAGAGGCGAGATAGATGAACAGGGTGAAATTAACCGACCCAAAAACTCAAAGCACGCGTCCATTCACGTTATTAATAGCCCAGTCCGATTCCGCTCTTTCACCACTGTGGTTGGCGCGCAGGGCCGAAGAGTCTGACAAGCCATACCACCTCGGTGGGTTCACCCGATCCGTTCGGCCGACTATAAAAATTCGTCATCTAACGTTTACACAGGGCCAATAAGTTACTGAAGTCGGCCAGATTAATCTTCGAGCTCATCTTCTCCATCGTCTTCGCCGTCGCCGACGAGCTCATCCTCTACCATCGCGGCGACCATGTCGATTGCAGCCCGCGACATGCGAGGCATCGCCCCAGGCCGCATGAGAGGGTGATGTTCGGCCTTGAGCTCTTCATCCCCGTCTTCGTCCATATTGTCTCCGTCGCTATCCTCCGCCTCTTCACTACCACTATCGCTCCCATCGTCGCTGTCGTCGTCCGACTCGGAGGAATCCGCCGAGCCCCCATCGCTCTCCGAATCCGCCTCAAAGTCCCCATCTTCCTCGTCCGAGTCGTCCTGTACCTGCATGGCGCCGCCCCCGGCCTGCTTCGGCTTCCCAAACAGCTCTCGATGCTCCCTAACCCACTTGTTTATCCCCTCCTGCTCCCGCCCGTCGATCAGCGAAAACGCCGCCTCGACGCCTGGGTCCGCCTCCCCCTCGTCCAGTCCAGCCTCCGCCAGCTCCTCCGGCGGGCTCTTGCGCGTGAGCACGACCGTGCACGTGCGGCCCGTCGCGCTGACGACGCGCAGCCCATCCGTCTTGCTCAGCAGGTCCTCGAGCGCCCAGAACTCGCACGGCTTGCTCTCGCCCCAGAGCACGCCGTCGCGGAGGAACCACAGCGTGCCGGCCTTGGCGGCGCGGTACGCCTCGATTCCGGGGACACCGCCCTCGGACGCGCTGGCCGCGAGCCCGGCGCACGCGCTCTTGAAGACCGCGGGGATGGGCTCGAGCACGGGGAGCCCCAGGCGGGCGATGAAGTCGAGGAGGAGGGCGCGGGTGGGCGTGCCGGCTTTGAGTGTGTTCAGTTCGGGGGTGGATCCAGCGTATGTGGTGTATTTGACTGCAGATGATGCGGCCGCATCCAGCCCGAATATAATCTGCGGCGAAGCGGATTGGCCGGCGGGTTTCTTGCCCCGGTCTGGCGTGTCCGAGGACAAGATGACGACAGTCCAGTGGGGTTTCATCTTCCCGCGCGTCGGAAGAAGAAACGCGCGGCTGAAAGCGGAGAGTGGGATAGATGATTCGACGGCGCGAGTAGATGCATTCAGGAAGCTGATAGAATCTGAGGTGACGTTGATGTCGACCTTTTTGCGAATCGGAGACGTTGTCGAGATAGCGTGGAGGGTGAAGAGCGGGGGATGATCCTGCGATGATTCCGCCGATTCAGTTTTCTGACGCTTCGCTTCCGACCCAGAGTCAGTATCTTGCTCTCTTTGACGTTTTCCATTAGTAGCCGGGGGTTTCGTGAGCGAGCCCAGAGCGGTCATAGCTTCGCGCTGCGTCTCGGCCCATTTCTGCTGTGTTTCGGGGTCCGGCGAGTCTCCGCCAGTCACAAATCGGATCAGAGTATCGAGCGCCTCGGTGCCTGCAGGAGTCTGAAAGGCTGCCAATGATTCTGACAGTTCCTTCGGAAGGGAGGAAGTGATCGCGTTCAGGAATGGTGTGACAGCCGACATGCGGGATCTGGAACGCGCTATGAGGGTTTTCCCCGGGGAATGAGAGGGCTTAGGAAATGCGCGTTGAGGGTGGTGTTACAGTGGCGGCGAAATCTGATGCCACCCCCAAAAAAGGAAGGTGCCATCAATTTTCCTCCTTCTCCGTTATCTTGAGCCACAAAACAGATTTTCAGACCGGATTTTTAAATAGGATGGTTTCTAGACATATACAAGGCCACTCTGTCATTTTATTTTGATTAAAAACTTGAAGAATTGCACCAGAAATGGGCCAGCACCATGATGATGTCACTCTCCCTTTATTCACAAACAACCACCACAATACGATGTCCAACGACATGTCTGAAGTGCGCAGGTACAACTGGTGCACCCCTAACAAGTGCATGGCCCTCCTCCCTTATAAAAATTGTGACATTGGACCGTTGAGGCAGACTTTTCCCCGAATATGGCAATATTCAGACTTCAGATCAACTTTTGAAGTGCTGACGGCCATCTGGGGGTCGGAGGACTTCCAGGAATATACTACATGTTGTTTCCCCCATCGCCTTATTGCCTTGCGAGAAAACAACTTCTCGTGGTTGACTGTTAACTTGAATTTTTCATGTTTTTCTTGTTTTAGGGATTTCCTTAGTGTATCACCTGTTTTCATCAAAATAAAATTATAGAGTGGTCTTGTATATGTCTAGCAACCATCCTACATAAAAATCTGCTCTGAAAATCTGTTGTGTGGCTCGAGATAGCGGGGAAGGAGGAAAATTGATGGCACCTTCCTTTTTTGGGCGTGGCATCAGATTTCGCCGCCACTGTAAGAGCCAGGACACGTGGTTGTCAAATCACGTGACACGGTGTCTTTCGGCCTCGGCAATGGCATTGGCAGTCGCACCTCCATCGGGCTGGTGGTTCCTCGCGGATGTCACTTCCCGGTTTGCCCGAGCCTTTAAAAGTTCTAGTTGTGCCTTGGTTGCACCGACTACTCGGAGTCGTCGCTTCCGAACCGCCGATATACTCCTGGTCCCTGAACTTAAAGCCTTCAAGCAGCTTCAAGCATCGCCTGCAGCCATTGACTCCTGCGCGCGGCATATTAATTGCGCTCGGACACAGTGGAGATCGAACTAGACTCGGGCCGGGGCGAGCACAGCTTCCGAGTCGGTGTTCATTTCAAATTACCCAGGGTCAATATCTTGCCCTTATATCTTCCCTTGTGTTTTACTTTTCAGATAGCTCGCAAATTTTGTTGAAGCCACGGGAACACTCGGGTTACAGGGCCTCATTATTTGAACAACGGAAAATGGACCGCAAGTTTCACGCCAGTGACGCACTGCGGGGTAATGCATTCGGGTAACGCATGGGGAACGCGGGAACACCTACTGCATTTTCCGATCCGCGAATTAAATCTCCACTGACAGGCGACGTAATGGGCCTGTGTCTCGGCCTCCGCGAACGGCGGATGCCCGCAGCTATAAAGCCCTCGACACGATTAATGCTGGCCCAACCAGCTAGGCCATCACACCCACCATGTCCGTCAATATTGTCCTTCCCCCGCTTAAGGCCTGGGCAGAGCAGCACCTGTCTTCGATCATCCAGGCCACAACAAAGACCGCGTTCGATTCTGCGTTCGACGCCTTCTTGTCCAAGAACGCGACCATCACCCTAAACGGGAAGGATATCTCCCGCGACGAGTACCAGAAGCAGCTCCAGGGCGAGGGGTTTGACGAGGCTGGCGCAACTGTCCAGTTCAGCGGCGCGGTTGAGGTCCCATCGGAGATTAACTCCATCCAGGTCGGCGTCAGCATTTCTGTTCTGTTCTGCCCGCCATGTAATAAATCTCACCATGAGCTAGGGAGGGTCCGTTGGCCTCTTCTACACCGCTCTCATTGCGGAGAATATCGTCGTTCGGGATGCGCCCGTCCAGAGACAGATCACCTCGTCGGTGAACCTTGTGTATGTGCCGAATTTTCATGCTTCGCAACTGTCTGAAACGGGACATCTAGCATCGAAGAGGACAAGTCACTGACGCCGCCGAACCTGCCTCATGGTATCCACGGGTTTTTCGGTGCGTGTTTCTTCGTACTGTTGTTCAAGCGCTGTTCTGACCAATTGGCAGACGGAAGAAGGGTGTCGGTCTTGAACCAGATCATCCTCGACGCGCCAGTGCAGTAAAAAGACAGAAATTTCCAAGCATGTACTAATCGTTCACCGAATAATATGGGCAAAGTGAAACTGACGCCAGTGACGCCCTTTGACGCCCTTTGCCGTGGGGGGCGTCAGTGGGGCGGCAATGCCATACATTATTTGGTGTGGGTTTCCATGTAGAAGCTTTCCGTGTTGTATAATAGACTCCTTACAGTACTTACCACATATTTGAGCAATGGAAATCCTCAAAATGAAGTTAGTTGTGCCAAAATATATGTGGTGGGGGCGTCAGATGGCGCCAAATTGGGGCGTCAAGGGGCGTCAAGGGGGCGTCGAAGGGCGGCAGTGGGGGCGGCACAGGGCGGCAAAGGGGCGTCACTGAGGACGGAGAGTGGCAGTCCAAATGTGGGGGCGTCAGCCCATGTGTGACAGGGTGCCAGTGCGACATGTCGGCGCCAACCCGGCGTCACTAAGGGCACCACTCACGATGAATATTAATAGTCTATGACCAAAACATCATGCCGCCCGCCCAAGGCCCCTCGCACGCCCCGGGTCAAATACATATGCATCCTTGTTGCTTTTCTAGCAACTAGAATTACCTTCAATAGTATCATCCAGATCCATGGATTCGGGATCAAATATGACGGGAAGGCATAGGACTATTGTTCAGTTACCGGTTCACCATATTATGGTCAGTTTTGAGTGTATAGAAAATGTTTTACGGTCAGACAATATTTATTTGTGCTTTGATTGGCCGATTAATCTCCGCTCCCGGCCTCAACCGTGACGTTGTCACGGTTCAAACGAATAATTCAAGTTCATTCAACGGTACAACAAGATAATCTAGAGCATTTCCAGTTCGCTTGTATATTTCACTTATCAGTTTAACAGTCAAGGCCACCCGCAGTGCGGAGGAAATGGCCAACGCCGCCAGTAGATGCATCTGCCGCATTCCAGCATCAGAGCAGAGCTTACTTTCCAAATCTCAGTTGTTCAAAATGCACATCAGGCACAAGTTTCTCGCTGTATCGCTTGACGCACAACGGCACTTATAACATTGTTTAGAGGGAATAAAGGTCCATTACGGAGCGAGTCATGAACATTGGAAGATGATTATATGTCAAGTTTTCAACCAGCGTTGTACTAACTATTATCCAAATCTCTCACTCGGTACATGCTGAGACTGTGTTTTCTCTCTGTGTAACAATATATAACACTTTCAGCAATTTATAGCGAGGTTCTGAAAATCTGCACCAAAATTATGCTTGACTAAAATCTGTGGGGGCGGCACTCCATGCGTGACGTGACAGAATTGACGCCCCCCAAAACGGGTGGGGGCGTCAGTCAGGGGCAGCAGGGGGCGTCACTTGGCGTCACTGGCGTCACTTTCACCGAGCCCGAATAATATGATGTGATAATACTTAAGCAGGTGAATTCGATTCAGAAAAATGATATATATGAGTGTTATTAAAGTTGGTATATGATCTATCGTTCCGTGGCATCTGCTCTCTAGTGTATTAAGCAGGTGCCGCGGGCGTCCCATTTCCGTTGGCACCAGGTCCCTCTTCCTTCTTCCCGTCTGGGCGGAGGTTGAGCTCTCGCGGCAGGGTGACGGCACGCTCGACTCCGACAGGTAACCCTCGATGGCGGCCCCGAACCCTAGATACTCTCATCAGCACAGATAGAACAGAGCGGAGCGGGATCGTACATGATGACAATGATCACCAACTTGGAAAGTGGTCGTAAAGCACCGCTAAACTTTCGTAATCTTTAGGTACTGAACGGGTATTCAGCAAGTCAAAGGCTCACAGAAAAGTTGTCCTGGTGCACGCTACGTCACAGCCTGCATGCAAATCCGAGCGACTCCAGAACTCACCGTAGGGAGACCAAGACTGAGGCCGATGCCACCAAATGCCGAGACGAGCTCGAACACTATTCTGAACAGGTCAAACCATTTCTTGTCTTCGTCCAACAGATTATGTCGCTCGATCACCGCAACCAGGAACACGCCCCAAACCAGCCACCAGATGTCTATGTAGCAGGGACTGTGAGTGATTTACGCGGATGGCATCAGTACACATACCTATAGACATTTGGCGATCCAAGTGCCACTTTAAATAGCGCCCGATGCGCTCGCGGGGCTCGAACTTGTCCAGATCTGCCGGCTCCTCGTCCTCCTCAGCGGGGGGTTCCTCGAAGACGCCCAAGGATTCAGATTCGTATCTAGACAATGGAGATGAGCCGGATCGAAAGCTTTGCACCGAGTAAAACGTACACATTGGTGGAGCGGATCGTCATTGCAACCTGCAAAGGTTGATGAGACAAGCGACAGCCGATAGGTCAACGCATACAGGGTAGATCTAGATTAGGTGTGAGCGAGGGGTGGCGAGGAGTGCGGAAGCCGTACCGCGATATACATCATGACGACATAGAGGAACCTAGGTAAAATTGAATCCCGGTGTCCGCATGAGCGAGAATTGTACGAACTGGAGTGCCGGTGACGCAGATGCCAACGGAACGATCGCCAAACCCGAGGCACGGGCGGCCAGTCCCTGAAATAGACCATCAACTATACGAGGGCCTTTGGCCATCTCTTCGAAGAACGGGAGCCCTCTATCTGGATGCAATGCATTAGCTTAAATCGCGGGATCGTCCTTCCTCCGTACCGAGGACCTCGAACGCAATCCACTCGACGGTACTTGACAAGTACCTGCTCAAACGACAACGGTATGCGCTGAGAGGAACTCACTTACCTGAATCCCACGAGGGCAATGAACAGAAACCAGGTTTGATGCGAGGGAAATCTATTCTCGGTATATTTCAATCGCTCGTTGGGAGAGAACATGGGACTTGCAAGTATAGAAAACAACTGCCCGAATGAATTGAGTTGCTCAGCTCTACCGGCAATACGGCTGACCACATACCGCCTGGGATGCTGGAGCAAAAACGACAGCGTCTTTCCGGTTTCCGATTCCTTGCCCACGATTTTATACCAAGTCCATCTGGACAGAGGCCAATCAGTCAGTCGGTGCCCAACAATAAAAGTGTTGGACGGCCTACATGAATAACCTCAAACTGGAAATGCATTCCAGATGAGGCCGGGTCTCCGAATTGCAGGTGCAAAATGACGTACAATATGGGCTTTCAGGACGTGGTCAGGTTAGGTTATCAAGACGCCGGGCTTTGGACATACGTACCAAGGCATGATTTCCGGCGAGAATGACCAGCATGAGGGCGAAGATCATAGCGTAAGCGCCCTGGAATGGCACCATCCCTCTGGAACTCTATTAAAAATTTGCGGATGTTGCTGAAGAAACATAAATCGTACGTGTCGACCAAGGACAATCCACCACCGGAATATGCGCCTAGCACGATGAACATGGAATACCTACAACTCGTGAGCCTGCGATAATATATGGTCGAAGAAAGATCACCATGGTTTCTGAACCAATTTCGGCTGGGCGGTAAAGACCGCGTCATAATGTGTCGTCGAAGACAACCATGGCGCCAAGATGAGGAACGCTAGCAACTGTGTCCCGACGAAATACTAAAAGAGGTGTATGTTGAAAAAGGTGCAAGTTATGCCCGAAACCGCAACACACGAGGGGAATGGGCGTAGCTCAGCAACCGTAACGCTCGATACTCGACGCCGCCGATGAACTCCAGCTGATCATCCGACAGCGTCTCTGTCCGGAAGGCGGAAGTTCCGGCCGATTACAAGCCCGTCGAACGATAATCCACGGCACCTGTGTTGCGGTCAGCGTTTCTGCGTACGCATGGTCATCTTGCGTTCGAGTTTCCGGTAGGTTTTCGGAGCGCCACGTTTCAACAACGCTTTCGCGAGTGTGAGAGGCCCCGGAAAACCGCCCTTGCCCTCAAATTTCTTGTTCTCGGGGTCAACTTTTCTGTTGCTGCTATAGATGGTGGCGGTCCTTCGCGGAAAAGCAACTCCCTCTTTTGGGGGTGAGAGGGAATTCCCCGGTTGCGAAAGGGACGTACCTCTAACGGTTTGCAAGCGAGGGGGGCGGTCGATTGACGTTGTAACTCCAAAGTTTTCTGTTTGAGGGGAACGGGTTGCGGTCGGCGACAATGGAATGCTCGCCGCCCGAGGAGAAGACGAAAAGGTTCGAGCATCCGACAAGATATGCCCTTCGTCCTCGCTGGCACGTTGTCCGTTGGGTGTATCGTTTCCATAGGTATCCAGCGTCACCCCGGGGGTCGGCTGAATCAACTGGAATGTAGGCGGTTCAGACTTTTCCGGAGCTGGAACTTCTTCCCTTTGTTTGAACATGACGACAGGGGCGGATATGGACTTGAGGAAAAGGGTTCGACTTTTGCTGGGACGTGGCCGGAACTGATGATCGATGTATTCGCATACATTCTTGAAATACCACCTTGAAAAGATGAGATGCGCTTGGGTTGAAGCGGATGACTTACTTGCGGACCAGAACCATCTTTTGGTTCGGATTAACCGAGGTTTATTACAGTGAAGGGAAGCTCACAATCCAAGAAACCACAGTAAAGTCGCCGATGATCATGAGTATATACAGAATGGCTTGTTGCCAGGGTGTTGCTGTCGCGAGTCAGATTAAACGAATGGCAGAAGCAGCAATAAAGTTACTTGTTGAGAGATTTATGGTGGTGAGACCTGCGCCATGGCGTCAGCAAAGGGTAACCCACAGACGCACGGAGGCAACCTGTCACAGTCATTGCACTGTAGCTTCATTTTCCGTCAGTTTACATCGCAATAGCGGGTCGGTAGCCATACCAGATAAATATAGAATCCAAAAACGAGACGTGAAAGCGCCCGTTGCATCCGTAGAAGATCCCCGCCGCAATTAGAGGGACGATAGTGAAAGCCACGACATGGAACCGGTAGAATGTGCCATGTGTCCAGACAAGGTCTGACAGTCTAGCAAGTATTCCCTTCCGAGTTTCCCGTTCCTCCGCCATCCAATTCTAGGAGGTTGGTGGTGGGCGTTGGAAGAAAACACGAGGGATAGTAGCTCCCGGATACACACAGCCACTGATGCCGGCTTTAGGCGGGCACTGTGGATGATCCCCGAATGTGAATCCTGAGCCAACAACGTCTGGTCATCATTCAGATTGTGCTTTGGTCTGATGGATGTCTTCAACTCTAGATATTTTCTCTCACCAAGTTTCATTGTCTCAGTCGACGTGACACATGTGGAATGTTTAACTTTTGAACCCTTCACGAATTGCTGCCGCGTCTCTTAATTGACAGAGACGTGATAAATTGAAGCGCTAAATGCATTGTGATAACGTTCTAAATCAGATTTGCTAAGTGCCAAGCAAGACCCAGGTCCCACGGTGCGAACGGTGGCAAAGTGCGCTATATATCCTGATAATGATTCATGCGCTCACAGTCGAGGAAACCATAATAGAGGAGAATTGCGACGCTCCGAAACAGGAAATCATGGTATGGGCCAAGCCACCTTTTTGCATTCTAGCGAATGCATACTACGGCGGGCAGCAGAATCGAGTTGTTGGCAACCGACACTGCATATTTCATTTTTTCAACCACTGTCAACTAGGGCGGTAGAAGGTCCGAGTCGAGATTAGCGCTCAGTACTATGTTTATCCTAAACATAAGGGCAGCGCAGTCGGGGGATCTCCGCAACGATGATCATTCTCCCCTTCCTCGCTCTCTATATTTTGGCGCAAGCTCGGGGCTGGCGTCTCGAGGGTGTCGAATCGCACCATTGATGATTTCAACGGGGATGAAGTGACTGGCGTCGTCCCAGTATACATCCCGGCGAATCGGTGGAATGTCGTGGTGGTAAGAGCCTTTATTCGTTCGTGGATGCAGCTTCGATGTTGAGCAACGACCTAGAAAAGCAACTGCACCGCTTGTAGCGTCCAACCTCAGCAAGACCAAGCGATAGATAATACGTGGCATGATACCACTGTACCAGCGGGAACGACATACTCTGTTACCCTAAAATTCACGGGTACGTCCTTGCAGCATCTTGATTCAAATTTACACTTCTGTCCTCGTTCAGGGACGGCGATATATTTCTTCGGCATCGTCCCCAACAGCCTCCCCAAGACCCAAACCCACGTCAACCTGGCGTTCAGCCTAGACGGCGCGTCCGCCGGCACATACGTCCACACCCCGGACAGCACATCTAATACCATCCTGTATTCCGTCCCGCTGTTCGCGAAGGACCGGCTCAGCAACGAGCCACACACGCTCATCGCACAAGCGCAGAGCTCGTCCCTGCTTATTTTCGACTTTGCGCTCTATACGTGCGTGGGTTATGAAAATTGCGTGTTTCACCGGGATCTTACCGTGGAGTTAGGTTTGATGATGGGGTGGACAGCGGAACGATCCCTATCACAGGACCAAGTGGTGGTGGACCCAGTGCGGGGATCTCATCGAGTTCGAGCACATCATCGAAGTCCAGCGCCGCACCGATATCCATAAAACCAAGCGGACCTGGATCGAGTGTCGGGATCACAGAGATGGGTGGCTCATCGACAGCGAGCTCTGTGTCAACAGGAGCGAGCGGCACTGTCAGTGTCAGTGTGCCGCTCACGAATCCAGCACAGCAAGTTTCAGCCTCGACCAGCAGCGCCGTTCAAGACAATACGAATCAAACTGTGACAGGGGCGGGCACATCTGAGGCATCCACTGAATCCCATTTCCCACCACAGCTGTGATTGGGGGTATATGCGGCGCCGTGGCCGCCGTGCTACTGGCATGTGCGCTCCTCTGGCTTAGGCGGCGGAGATATCGCCAGAGTCTGCCTCGAGTGGAGGCCTTCCTTGCCGACCAGGATACAGAGGGGCATACGCCAAATTCGGCGGCGCACTCGACTCGGACAGCGGAGGCGAGCGAGGTCTCATCCCTGTATACTTCCACTCCGCCATCGAAGGGCCAATTCCCATACCAACAAGGCTTGACGCAGCGGCCGCCCAGTCCTACTGCAACCATGTTGCCCCCATATACCCCGCGAGACCCGCCCCAAATGGCACAGGACTCGTCCACATCGTTGTTGACTGATAATCATCCATTGAATAGAACATATTATTAGGAGCGTGAAGGTGGACAGTAGACGGATCTTAGTGTCGTCGTAATACTAATAATATTACGATCGTGTCTGTATGGCTTACTTGGATCAATTGCGCATCGTTACCTGCACATAGGGGCATCAAATTGTTGAATAGCTTGTGTATGTTTGCGCATCGCGCCAAAACCACGTGAATTCAAGTGAGCATCTCCTTCCTCTCCAAACAGACGCTGCGAACACTGGTTGAAGCTCGTACCGTGTAGGTCTCCGCTTGCTGTACACCTCATACGAGTCTATGACTCCGAGTCGGAGCCCCGTCGGAGCCGGGAGCCCTTTCGGAGCCTTAACGAGGTGAGTGGCATTTTATGTAGTGTCTTCATAAGAGGTTGATTACTATGCTCAGGACAACCGTCTTGAACTCGCACTTGCAATGCATCGCACCTTCGGCATTCCTGAGATCCTCGATCTCATCTTTGCAGAATTGCAGAATCCAGAGCCACTACTGTATCCTCGTGATCACTCTCGTAGTCGCAAAGATTTTGCTGCTCTTACAAGAACTTGGAAAACCTTCCAGAGTCCTGCTTTAGATTTCTTGTGGCGTGAGCAGGAAACTCTGGTGAATGTGCTCAAATGTCTACCGGTGCATCTACTAGGGAAGAAAAAAACTGTATTGGACCCATCAGGGAGAGGCGCCATTGTGAGCTAGTTCAGTATCATAATCATGTCGGTGTGCTTATATCCTTACCCAGTGCATAACGGGTCCTATCGAACCGGCCGATTGGGATATACCGCTGGCGTATGCACTTCGAATTCAGAGACTGGAATTACAGTCTTGGGAAATGGACGAGGAATTCTTCTCGTTTGCTGATGTATTCGAACGAATCAGCACTGGGCTGCCTCGGGACTACTTGTGCCCAAATCTCAAGAGCCTATTGTTTGGCGTATCTCCTGACTCCCTTTTCCCACACATTCGTCTCTTCCTTGGTCCGAAGGTTGTAGAGGCCGATTTTTCACTTCCCACTCCCACTTCGCTGTCACTCTCTGATCTGCCAATCCATTTTCCCCGACTTCAAAGGCTCTGTCTGAGCGCTCAGCACTATTCTTGCGGCGCTCTATCGGAGCTGGTTTTAACTCTGGACAGAATTGAAGAACTCAGCATCGACACCCTTAATCGAGTGGCGATCGAACATCTCTCCCAGCTTCCTGCCCTGACATCATTCTACTTAGACGTCCCGGATTTGCGAGATTTGGGACCGTCGCCGCGATTTCGCTCCCTAGTTCACCCACAAACCCCTCGATTCTCCACTCTGCACGACCTCTTCTTCGGTGACACAACCCTCGAATTCGCCATCGAGTTCCTCGATCAGCTGTCCAACTGTTGTTTGGTCACATTTCATGTGGGCACAACAGTTTCCGCGACGAGATCAGCGACCCGCCAACTGTATGTGGCTCTGGCAAGCATTTAAACCACTCCACTCTCCAAACTCTCCATATCGGATTTCCAGAGAGAGTCACAGTGTAATGGAAACGACGCCGCCTGCCCCCATCTAATTATCTTGTCGATGGACCCATCCTTGCAACGCTCTTTCGCTTCGGAAATCTCACTGAAATTACCCTCGAACCGCCCGTTGGATTCGATATCGACGACGAGACCGTCGCAGATATGGCCCGTGCATGGCCGAAGCTCAAATCACTTTGTTTGATGGCGAGCTCAGATCTGCACCACCCCCTCGAGCATGTCGCTGAATGGCCTCTGCGCTTTCGCCAACCACTGCTACGAGCTAACCTACCTCACTATCGCCTTCGACGCTTCCACAGTCCCGCCGTTCGACGATTATTCGGTGACCGCAGTCTCCCAATCCTCTCTTACTTCTTTAGACGTCGGCGCCTCTCCGATGATCCATCCATCCCTCGTCGCGCAATTCCTGTCGAGGCTGTTCCCAAACCTCGCGATAATCCGCACACTCAATGAGTGGCGCTGGGACGACGAAGAAAATATTTCAGAGAATCCCGCCGAACATGCCCAGTACACTCGATGGGAGCAGCTCCAAATAGCCCTGAGCCGGAACTCGAAGGATGCTTCAAAATAATGAGCGCGGATACGTCTCAACTACTAACATGTTTCCGGACCCAACGATGACGTATTTCTTGGGGGGCGAGCTATCTGCCGGTCCAAATAAATCTCGTCCAGTAACTTGCGGACACTGCAATCGAATTCGATTTCGCAAGTTTTCCTCCTGGTAACTCCAACGAATATTCTATACAGCGGCGGTGTGAATCATCCATTGAATAGAACATATGAATGATAGAAGCATGAAGGTGGACAGCAGACGGATCCAGATCTTCGTGTTGCTGTAATAATATTACGATCGAGTCTGTATGGCTTCCTTGGATCAATTGTGTATCTTTTGGCACTATTACATTGTGGAGGCATACGCGGTTTCAAGTTGCAAAACTAGTACATATAGGGGCATCAAATTGCTGAATAGATTGTGCATGTTTACGCATTCTTTGGTGACGCGCAAAACCACGTGAAGATTGCTTCTTCGTTTGACTCAGAGTCATTGCACGGCAATTGGACGGTGTCAACCGTCTTCGCCTGCTGTATTACTCGTACGAGGCTCTGCGAGGTAAGAAGACAGCTTCTGTACTGTCTTCACAAGGGCCTAACCACTCTCAGCCTCCGCCTCGAAATGCATCGCACCTTCGGCATTCCTGAAATTCTCGATCTCATCTTTGCAGCACTGCGGATTCCAGAGCCACCGTATCTTCGTCGCGAGACTCGCGATAATCCCTTGGTCGCGGGGATATTCTCGCGAGAACGAGCTTCCAAGGTCCTGCTTTGGATTAGAGAGCTTGAGCCCAAGCGGCATGCTGCTTTTTAGGTTGTGCAAAAAGTGGCATGCTGCTTTTTTCTTTTTTTCCTCTAAAGGGCATTAACAGGGTGCAATAGCATCAGGGTGTGTGAATTTGAGGTGCACACAAAAGTTGTAAAAAAGCGGCATGCCACTTTGCACAACCTAAAAAGCAGCATGCCGCTTGGGCTCAAGCTCTCTATTTCTTGTGGCGTGAGCAGGAGACCCTGGTGAACGTGCGCAAATGTCTACCGGCGCATCTATGGGAGGAAGCAGCTTTCCTCCCGGCTTTCCGGTACACTCGGAGACCCATATAGCTTGATTGTCGGTGTGCTAATATCCATGTGTAGCGCATAATTCGTCCTATCCAGCCGACAGATTCATCCAGTAACTTGCGAATACTCAAATCGAATCCGATTTTCGCAAGTCTCTCCTCCTGGTAAGTCCAACGAATATTCTATACAGCGGCGGTGTGGGAATGGGAACCATCGTGTGTTCATGTCGCAAAAATGCTCTTAGCTCTTTCACGGTCTTGGAACTTGCCGGCGATTTGGGTTCCAACCACATTGAACCCGGCCTTCTGAAACGCAGGGCACTCCGACCGGAGATGATACAATGTCTGTGAAACCGGCGTTATAGGATTCCGTTTTGCCTCGGAGAGGTCCAATTTTAGATCTAAAACTGAAAAAGAACACTTTCCTGCGACGCACTCGTCGCGAGTCTGGCGACTATTGTTTGGTCCTCGGAGACCGACACTTCAACATGGGACGATCTTGTATGTCAGAAGTATCGTTGTGCGCCATACGTACTCAGTCTCTCACACTGACGTCCCACTCGCAATGTGGCTCTGGACCTCACACCGGTCTTCGGGGATCTGAGAATCAGGAGAAATGCTGCCTTACCTCCGTTGAACGCCAAGCTCACTTACTATTGGGCTTCACTATACTTTTGCTCTCGGGGCCTGCGGAGCCCAATGGTGATCCGAGATAAAAATGGGCGGCCTCGGTGCTCAAGTAAGATGGTTGGTTAAAAACAGTATTTCCCGATTCGCCGGAGTATACTACCTCCTACTTGGTCTGAAATCCGAGACCGCCGGGAGTAGGTTGGGCATCACTTGGTAACGACACAGAGTCGAGGGAGGTTTAAAGGAGGGGGAGATGGGCACAGAGGACATCATACCAAAGCACCCTCCAAGGCTTCAGATTTCCCCTTTTCCCGCACCATGACAATCACCAAAGTCCAATCAACGCCTCTCATTGCCGTAGTCGGCGCTACTGGTGTACAAGGCGGTAGTGTTATCAAGGCGCTCTCCGAATCCGACAAGCCATACCGCATCCGTGGATTTACCCGGGACATCGCAAAACCAGCCACAGAGGCACTCAAAAAACGGGGTGTGGAGCTGTTCGCCGTGAATTTGGTCTTGGAAAACAAGGAGGAAGTGTACAAGGCGTTCGTTGGCGCGGATTATGTTTTTGTAAGTTCTTTCAACCATGTTTGATAATGCCTGTGGTTCAATTTTCGACTCACTTGATGATTCAGTTAGTCACCAATTACTGGGAACATATGGACTTAGAGAGGGTAATATACTACGCACCAGAAGCCTTTAACACCCACTGATCAAAGTGACAGGAAGTGTCGGAGGGGAAGCTGCTCATCGAGGCTGCCAAAGCCGCGTGAAAGGCATAATCTGGTCCGGTCTGGTACCCGTCAAGAAAATTAGCGGCGGGAAATACACCAAGGTCAACCACTTCGACGGCAAGGCCCAGGTCACAGAATACGGCCGTGCCTCGGGCGTCCCTTTCGTCGACATCCAAGCCGGTTCGTACGCCTCTAACTTCTTCGGCAACTTCCCACTGCTCGTGAAAGAGCCCGACGGCACCTTTGCGCTGCCGTGGGCCGTAAGACCCACAACGGTCATGCCCACAATCGACATGGAGAACGACTATGGGCTGTATGTCCGTTGGGTGCTTGAAATGCCCGTGTTCCCCGATGGGTTGGACGTCTACACCACGAGCGAGGACATCAGCCTGGAGGACCAGGCACGTCAGATTTCCGAAGGCAAGTATTGCTGCGGAGCATGTTAATTGTGAATAAATACTGACCGTTGTTGGCAGGCACCGGGAAGAAGGTTGTGTTCAAGCAAATCACACCTGAAGAGGCCACACAGCGGTTTGTTTCGCTAGGCTTCCCGCCCGCAGCGGCTACCGATGTTGTGGAAGGATACCAGTTCTTCGATGAGTTTGGATGTGAGTGCAGTTATTTTTTGTTTAACATTTTTGCTGATAGTTAAACCTATCAGACTATGGCGGCAATCCGTCCACCAGCGCAAAGGGTCTCGCGCGACCGACGCGCACTTTCGCTGAGTTTGTGAGGAGCGCGGACTGGAGCACGGTCCTTGCTTGATAATATAATAGAGATACTCCTTTGATTTAAATGATTAAATGAGACAAAGTTTCCAAATGAAAAATTTGGTCTGTAGCTCGAAGCTCAAAGACAAGATTACGAGTGTGAGGACCCGGAGTCTGTGGCGTGAGTACATACGCAAGTCCACTACAGATTCAGACACGGAGACGCCGTCAGATGGAGGTCCGTTATCTAACTACAAGTATATACTCAACATTGCTTTGCTATGCAACATTGAAATCACGATAGAACTCGCACCGAGTCATATGGCACGTCGCTACTGCTATTTGAATAGATCATAGAACATGCACTGTGCAATTTCTTTTTACGGTTGAGTTTCTATGCACTAACTGTGTATCCCTCAGCTCTATTACATATGTACCCTGTTCAAGTTCCACTCAGCTGCTAGGAACATGGACATATTCGAGGCTGAACCTACGTGTTGGCCGGATGAAGCATAGAAGCCTAGATATGATCGGTCAAATTTCTTACATGCTACAAGAGCGCGGGCGGAGTGACTGAGTCTGAAGGCGGACAGGCTTAATTTCATAAAGAGAGAGAATACACGGTGGCCAGTGATACGATGGAGTGGGGTTAGCTCGTCGCTGGTTGTTTGGTAGTAGTGTAGTGAGGGATTTCAAGTTCATTTCAGAGGCCGCATGTATTTCAGTATCTACACCCGGCACATTCCGAAAAGGACTCCGTCAGTATAATTTATCCCGAGTCTTATCCATATATGTAAGTTGTCTGAGTCTTTGTCTGAGTCTGTTGCATACATAAAGCATGTACAATTGAACATTTCTGTCTACCTTGACAAAGGTAAGATTGGTAAGTTGTCGGATCAAGCATCAGAAGCAGTAACTTGCGAAACATTGTGCCACCAGGCCTGAAAGATCTATATCTGTCAAATTGAACCAGGTTTCCAGCACTTTGTCCACTCCATGCCGTGGAGAAAGCGGCTTAGATCCAACATTTCATCCAACATTGTTGGATCAACCCGAGTTGTAAAGTGTGTATTTGATGTGCCACAAAATTTCTTGTGAACCTTGGGAGGAACCCAGAACATTATTTCTGATTGCGAGTTAAAGAGCCAGCCATCCTTATCAATCACCAGAGAGGGAGTCCCGGGGAACTGAAATTCGGGAAGAAGCTGAGTTGTGCATTTAGATCAAAGGAAGGGTCAGCTGACCTGTGATGTCCTTTCAATCCGAGCCTCCTTGAAGTTGGTGGTTATCTTGCGCAAGGTGTTCCAATCTTGTGATAAAAAGGTGGAAGCAGGTGAGTATGCCGATAACACTATATACCAAAATATTTACCATGAGCATGGGACTGAGGCAGCTTGGTGATTGGCTCCATCGCTGTTGGCGAGGGCGAGGCCCAGCTCATCTTGTCTTCTGAGACTGGAAGAGTGTGTGTCTGATCCAGGCCTCCAACAAGAGATGAAAGGTGATTCTTGTGCACCATTGACAGTGAATCCAATGCCTCTCGTGTGATAGCATCCCAGATTTGTATGGTCTTGTCTTCAGATCCTGAAATGATTTTTGTTCCATCTGGAGAAAAGGCAACAAAGCAAACACCATCGGTATGCCCCGACAATGGTTCACCAACTGCTGTGTAAGTTCTAGTATCCCAAATTCTTATAGTGTTGTCAGCTGAGCCCGAAATAAAATGTTTCCCATTTGGTGAGAAGGCCACAGACAAAACAGCATTGGTCTGCACCAATGGTTGACCCACAGCCATGCATGTCACAGTGTCCCAAATGCGAATACTATTGTCCCCAGAGCCTGAACAAATCAACCTCCTGTCTGGGGAGAATGCAACAGACAGAACCCAGTCAGTGTGCCCTTCAAATGGTACACCCAGTGCCTTGCCTGTGACGGAATTCCAGATCTGGATTTTGTTGTTGCTTGAGCCTGAAGCAATCCATTTTGCATCCCATGAGAATGCAACAGACAGAACAGACCCAATTTTTCCTTCTAGCACCGCACCCTTTGTCTTATTTGTCAAGTCCCAGATCCGGATGGTCTGGTCACTTGAGCCTGAAGCGATGTGCATCCTGTCAGGAGAAAAGGCAACACAGTGGATATCCTTGCTATGCCCCATCAATGGTGCACCCACTGTCCTGCCAGTTGTGGTGTCCCAGATCTGTATGGTGTTGTCTTTCAATCCTGACACCATCTGCTTCCCATTGGCAGAGAAGGAAATACAGTTGACATTGAGGGAGTGGACCAGGGGGGTTTCAATGACTGCATCCACTCTCCATTTCAAAACATTCTCCACCTTGGCAAGATAGGTCCCCACTAATGACCCTGTAGCAGAGAAGGGCACAGCAGAGAGGTAAATGTGTGGTACACTTTTAGCAATGACTGGTGCAAAATTTTCCAAGAACTGCTGAGCATCATTGATATACTTGTGAAGAGCTGTGTTCTTGTCCTGTGGCTTGTAAGCTAGAGATCATGAAAATAAAATGAGAATCCCCTACCACTATAAATTGCTTCAGAGTCTCCAACTCTGCAGACACAGTGTTTACACATCCTAGGACACTAACAACTTCAAGCCAGTATAGCAAATGTTTGTGCAGAAATTTTTCCAAGGCAGAAATGAGATTGGTGGTGAAGTCCCTAATTTCAATGGCACAGAGATGTTTAGTCCAGAACTTTACCACTTAGCCGTCTGGAAGGCTTAAAGTGTCTTTTTGGGTTGGTCGCAGGCAGGTCTCTGGAAAGATGGTGATATCGTTGACACACATGAGTTCAATCGGTTCTTTCGTCGGGATTTCTATTGCCGGATTTCCGTGGATGTGTATTCTAGGCAGTAGTAGAGAACAGACTGCAACTGTCGTGAAAGCGGACGCTGATCGTCGCCTGCCCGCAAAACGGATTGCGTTACTGAAGCAATCGGAGAGAAATGGGGGATCTGGCCTTCGCGATGTCACGACCCTCTCCAGTTGCGAAGACATGTAGAAGTGGACGCGGTGGTGCTCTGGAGCGGAGGTAGCTTCGGCGCGCTGCCTCTTCGACGGTGTGAAGGAAGAGGGGTATTCACGGGGACGTATAAGCGTGCCAGTATTCAGTCCAGCGACTGGCACCTGCCCGGAAAAGGGGAGTAGAATGGGTCGACTGCCATCGGTGCACAGGGCGGGAGGGTGGCTGTTGCGGTCTTCAGTGCGTCGACCTCGGAGTGGAGGGACCACATAGTGTTCAGGATACCGAGGCATCTCCGAGCCTAGTACGAGTACTATCCAGGGCACCGCGCAGGTGGTTGATCTCGTTGGAGACGCGGCGACGTGGGCGTCGTCGGCGACATGAGTGTCGTTAACGAGGTGGAAATGTTAATACATATTCGATATTGATATTGCCAGACCTGCTTTCTTAGGTTTAGTGTGCTGCTGCCCAGGGCTGAACTATTCCCAAAATCCCAGAACATTTGTTAACGGGCTACTGGTGGTGGCACTCCTCCGGTCCGAGACTTGATTCATCAGGCTCGGTCTCTTTGCCGATGCACCGGTGAGCTCCCTACACGATAGAGATACAAAAAGCGTCCGCTAGAGTGGACGTATCCGGGACCGTGGCAGGCAAGGCCGGCGAGGATGGGTCGAAGTCCGGCAGTGTCTCTGATTGAGAGTCGACACCGCTGAAGATACATGCGTCACAACTTGCGTGCAAAGCATCGACGACGAGCCGGAGCAGCGGAGCTCTCCATGTAGTACCATTATAATGTGCCCTGGCCGGGCCACAGGTGCATATTACAAAGTGTCTCCTTGCTTGCCAGGCCTGGTGCACATTATAATGTGCACCCTTCCCCTGCCATTCCCGGCATGCTGCTGCCTGTTCCGGCATCAATGGCATGGTCCTTGTTTGTACCTGCTTATGCACCTTCTGTATTGGGCTTCAGATTGATTGACAGCATCTGCCTGTCAATCAACACCTTCTACCGCAATCACGGGCTTTTATCTGTCAATTTGATGGATAATTCCCAGGCATGTACATCAAATTTGCCATCATTTATCACCGGCTTTGGGAATTGTTTTGCATTTTGTGCACCAACCAGGGACTCTTTTACCAAACCGTAAATACATTCAGATAGGCCTCAGCAGGCTCTACAACTTTCGTTTTGAGTGTATTTTTGGGTGTGTACCACCAACTTCCTTTTTTGGCCACTACGCTTTTCGCCCAAAAAGGAAAGTCTACCATTTTCTCCCTCCCTGGCTCAGAATTCAATCGTTTTTGATGTTCTAACTGGTTATAGATAATGTTGAATACCATAAAAAATGAACTAAACCACAATTGGAAGCAATGAATCCCTGTAATGGGGATATAATGGGGACAATAGTAGATTTAGCTCTAAACTCTTGTATCTTTTTGGTATAGCCCGAGAAACAAAGCTCACTCTTGCTCCTTGATATATCTATGCCAGACATATGCTCTACATACAGTAAAAAGGACTTGACCAGTCAGGGGAGCGCATTTTGGCTACAATAGCAAACACCATGATTGCTGTATTCCCACAGCTTGTAGTCACATCAGTGGTTCCTTTTATAATGCTAGTACATCTACCACTTATATAAACACAATGGTGAGGTTATTAATGTCCTTTTGCATCAGCATGGCAAGATTGAAGATGAACATGCTCTGACTGACTGTTGATCCTGTTTGCCACAGGCCACCATTATACAATGTGTGCTATGCACCTAGAACCAATATTAGAAAGTATCCAAACACTTAGAGCCAAAGAACATCTCCATATATGACCCTGAACTTCTGAAATTGCAAATGCCATTTTTCGCTTATTTGGTAAATTGGGGTCGATGTAGAGCCATTGGTGCCACATAAACAATCCCAAAGTGGAGAGACATGATGAAAGACCTATTTTGGTTTTTATTTGAGGGATTTTGGTCAAGATTTGCCCAGATGGTGTTTTCAGCCATGTGCAACAAGGGCACTCAAAGTTGCTGTTTAATCTATGTACTCGGAAATGCAATCCACTCAAAACCTGTCCAAATTTCTTCAAATAAAGTTGATTGTGGGTCTTTCATCCGAGCTTTTCTTCTTCCGAGTGTTTATTTCACAGTAGCTGTTCTTATTGGTGCCCTATTCAGTAAATAAGCGAAAAATGTCATCTGACAATCTGAAACTTCCAGACCATCTATTGGCAGAATTTTTGTATCCAGAGCTCAAGGAGGCCTGTGAGATCTTCCTTGAACTTGTGTCTCCCATTCCAAGCCTTTTAGGCATGCTAAGGAAGGTAAGGATCCATATAAAACATTTGCACATCCAATCTTTATTGGCAGGCTGGTTTGTAGGTTTGAAACCTATCAGATACATTTCTACACATTTAAACTGCTTCCTGAGTAGGGATGCTACATCCTGGATCATTCCATAGACTCAAAATAGAGAAATGATCGGTTTTCCATTCTGGTCAAAATATGCACACTTTCCTTTGGGAGTCTATTATGGTGTTTGCACAAGATATCTATATCACTAACAAGTAACCCCAGGTGCTTGGCCAAGGCCTGCATGGCTATACCACAAAGATACAAGCATGTAGAGCTAAATCTACTATTTTCCCCATTATATCCCATTACAGGGATTCATTGCTTCCAATTGTGGTCTAGTTCACTTTTTATGGTATTCAACATTATCTGTGACAAGTTAGAACATCAAAAACGATTGAATTCTGAGCCAGGGAGGGAGAAAATGGTAGACTTTCCTTTTTGGGCGAAAAGCGTAGTGGCCAAAAAAGGAAGTTGGTGGTACACACCCAAAAATACACTCAAAACGAAAGTTGTAGAGCCTGCTGAGGCCTATCTGAATGTATTTACGGTTTGGTAAAAGAGTCCCTGGTTGGTGCACAAAATGCAAAACAATTCCCAAAGCCGGTGATAAATGATGGCAAATTTGATGTACATGCCTGGGAATTATCCATCAAATTGACAGATAAAAGCCCGTGATTGCGGTAGAAGGTGTTGATTGACAGGCAGATGCTGTCAATCAATCTGAAGCCCAATACAGAAGGTGCATAAGCAGGTACAAACAAGGACCATGCCATTGATGCCGGAACAGGCAGCAGCATGCCGGGAATGGCAGGGGAAGGGTGCACATTATAATGTGCACCAGGCCTGGCAAGCAAGGAGACACTTTGTAATATGCACCTGTGGCCCGGCCAGGGCACATTATAATGGGACCACAGGGACTGTTGAGCAGCGATCAGTATAATCAATAATCAACACAGCCACTTGATGCGGATCCTCCGAGTCCGAGACATTCCACCTTGATCGCACCCGCCTCCTTAGGCTTCAATTCATTCGCTGGCTTATTTTGGCTTGCATCAGCGGATCGAATTGCAGCCTGTGGTCTTTTTTCCGCCGTTTACCGCCCGTTGAAGTTACAGAGCCAGAATGCGGGTTCCCGGTTCTTGATCTTGGCGGGTTCACAACTTCACATGCTTACATTCCGGGGCCAAGGCACACAGGCTTGTGTTAGCAGATTGCAATTTGTCTTATGCGCTGGATCCTGTCTTGTCTGGGTGGAACTACTTGTCAGTTTTCGTTTACCCGCCCATTTTACCGCCAGAGAATGAGCTTATCCCGTAGGGGATACCCGCAGTCAGAACTACACCCTGGGTCCTTTTATGAACGCTCAACCCCATTGGCACCGTGTGTTCCATGCTGAAAGTCAGCCCCCTGCTTGAAAAATCTCCACAAAATTGCTTATATAGATATCGTCTCAACCGCTGAGTACCGAGTCGGTCAACGCGATACCTAACTATGGGCGCTTGTTGTCAAGCCTGAGGAGCGCCGGCACACATGCAAGCGGCGTAGCTTGTGCTGCTACTTAGGCGGCGAGAAGTGCTACGCGCTGCAAGGTCAGCGATAAAATTACTATTAGCTATAGTATCAACCTGACATTGGCTTCCATTGTCGATACGGTCGCGTTGGTACAACTCCGATCATCTGGCCATTCGACTGCCAATTTTTCCGCGCTGTGTGGATCGATTGTGGCGTACTCTCGACATTTGCGAAACTTGCGTGAGTTTGAAGCCTGTCTGCTGCTGCTCGGTTTCCACTGCATGCCTACTCGACTCGCTACTTGAGAAGGAAGGAAAGGGAAAACATGGGTCAGCAGTGGAACTAATGCATTATTACGTTTGCGACTCTTGGGTGCAACACGTTCCTTTGCTCAACTTCAAGGCATGTGGAAGCACGTTCATTTCCTCCTAGTCGATACTAAATTGCTTTGACAGGGCCTTTGTAATAGCAGTGTGCCAGTGCCCGAGGTCCTTCGGCCATTTCAGCTCACCACGATCACCAGTTGCCGGCCAGTACCAATTTGAGCATGCCAAGATCGAGGGAGTTCTTACACACTGAGGCCTCCCATCGATCAATCGATCCCAACGCCGCAACCAGAACTCTCAAATTAAAGGCATGCGGAAACATGCAACGCTCAAGCTGCATCGTTCCTTCCTTATAACGGCCAGCGTGATTGTTGTTCCCCAGACTTACCATATAAACGATGCCTTTCCCCAAGGCAATCACCCTCAAATTGTTCAGTCATTTCACCCCGAAGCCCGACAAAACCGCGACGACGGACGAGACTCGGATCCCTGTGGCGACCGACTCGGTATCGGTCAAGGTGGCGCCTGACACGCAGCCGAGTGAGGTGCCGACAGACGCCTTGGCAATGAAGACGATGGACAGCCCCAACACCACCATCGTCGGAACGAACGACTCCGGTACTCAAGCCAAGAACGGTAACATCGGTGGGCTTTGTCTTTCGATCTTGGCTCGTCATTTGTCGCGCCTCCTCATTGCTTCTTTGCAGAATACCGGCCGAGCGTACCACTCACCGCGTACGATAAGCTCCTGAAGTTCTACGCGCAAAAAGAGGACACCATCAATAGCGCTGGCAACGCGCTCGCGTCTGCGCTCCGCCAGGATTCCACTCCAATGGACTTCAAACGTCTCAATATCGCCATAGGCAGGCTAAGGGACACGTCCGTGGTGCTGATCCAGGGGCTCGATGTGCTCGAAGAGCTGCATCCATTCGTCCAAGGTGTGTCCTATTCTTTTGCTGTGTGGGGCAGATTTGAGGCGTCTGCCTAGTGGCGGTGGACGTATTCAAGTTGGTCTTGACGCTCAAGATGGCCTCGTGGGAGATTAGCAAGAAAGTGCTGCTGGTGAGCATTCAGATGCAAGACATGATGTCCGCTCTTTTTCAGTGCGTCGCTCGGTTCTGTTTCCGAACTTGGTCACTGATCCTCACAAGGCTTCGGAATATACGTCGTTCCGATGAGAAGGGACCGGACGGCCTGACGTTGAAGGATAAAATGTCGCCCTTGATGGAATCCATCTCGGACTCGATACAGCAATGTGGGAACGCATGCGATGTGTATGCGGGCAAAGATGTTTTAGGTAAATCACTCCATACCGCCGCTTTGCCATCTCAGACCGAGGTCCCCAGCTATGACGATCAAGATCGGTGACTACGAGAAAATGTTAGCAGATTTCGTGAAGGAGTTCCACGTGTATAAGCACCAGATCGAGCAACAGATCGTGCCCACTTCTGACGAGGATGCGGCGACGAGGACTTGGGCGATCAGTTTATGACAATCCAAGGAATGCTAATGAAGATCTTCCCAAGACTGGATACACCCCTCGAGGCCAAGGCGCGCGCGTTCGTCAATGCGCACGGGGATGTCAAGAAGTGGATCAACATCACCACTACCCTGGCTGCCTTTGTCGAGTTGACTGGCAGACATATGGCCTCCTTCGACCAGACGCGTATGAGCGACACCGACCGTGGGAGCTGTAAATTGAAACAGAAACTGAAGGGCGAGCTGGAGGAGCCCCTGCAAATGGTGCTCGAGAAGCACAGCACGTTCTTCTCCGCCAAGCTTGCCTTACACAGGGAGCAACTGACGAAACCCGGGGAGCACGTTGCCGTCGAACTTCGGGGGATGGAGGACCGTGTTATCGACAGTATTTCGGGTGGTGAGTACAAGAAGGTGACCGACGCGGTGTGTGCTTCATATTCTGCCTTGCCCGCGCCGTTCTCACATTTGCGTGTAGGATTTGAACGCACTTTGGCGGAAGGAAAGGTGGCAGAGCAACGTGAAGGCGCGCAGCTTTGCACTGGGTCTGAGATACCACTTCATCGAAAAGTTTACTATGTCCCAAACTCATGACCACGAGGGTGACTCTTTTGAGGTGGATGATGAGACTGCCTCAATTTCCTTGGTGGGCGGGCAGAACATTCCCCCGACGGCAAAGCAGGAAGACGACCGGTGGGCGCTGGCGTACCTCGGTGTCACATATCTGCAGCAGATTATCGAAGCCGTCGATGACGATGGGGTGGGGTACCTCAGCATCAATGTGGTTAATCAGTTTTGTCGACGGCGGCCTGAGAAGTGGAGGTCCGTCGTTCCGTCTCACCAAATTTGAGATGTCTTGCTAACTTTTGGAACCAGTCTTCTCCATTGGGTGGCATTCTGCGCGGCGGGGTGGCACAATTCGGTGACGTGGTACAGGACCCGCATCTACAACATTCTCTCCGCCATGGTGACCGTTTTGCAGTCCGTAAAATCCCAGAATTTGCGAGCCGCAACCACGTACTTGGCGGGGATAGAGATCCAGCGGGTGGAGCTGCTTCTGCGTGCGACGCGTCCAACGGAACGTCCGGCTTTAAGGGGCACTCCGCTGAGACGTATTACCGACGAGCACCAGAAGGAGGAGACCGCAAAATTTGAGAGGTGTTTGCATAGACTAAAATATCAGCTCGATGACGATGCTTTAAAGCTTGTGGCGAAGGGGAGGGTTGAACATGTAAGCTTTCCTATTCCATTTAGACCCAGCGAGGGTGATGTGAAATCCCGGCAGTATGTTTATCCCCTGCTTTACGTGCTTCTAAAGGACCAGTTCGAGAAATTACGGCGGGCTTGTACGCAGACTCTCGATGAAGCCGAGTTTCAGGCCATGAGTACATCGATCGCCTCCATATTCTGTGCTGTCGATATGCGGAGGAGGAAGCTGAAAGGTGCGCATTTAGAGCTTGGACGGTTGGCTGATGGATGACATTGACGAGTCTCCCAGCGATCTTCAAGTCGCATGACCTGGATGTCGATGAGCATATGGGGCAGTTTGCTTTCGGCATGGTAAGCACTAATTGTTTCCATGTTGCCACGTACCCAACAATATCCTCTTGTAGTTCGAACTCACGTCTGCTGAACACCGGCGTGACCCAATTAATAATACCATTCTGACGTTCATTGAGGACCCCGCTTTCAAATACAATGGCGAAAATCTTCGCCTTGGGGAGAGTGACGTATTGACCCCTGATTCAACCACCACTTTCTCATTGTGAGTACCCGACTTGGCATGCAACCTTACCTCTCTGAACACCTTTAGTTCGCGTCGCTGTGATCATTCAAATTGCCACAAACAGATCAATGGGACACGCATTCTCTGTGTTCAATGCATGGACGATGTGTTCCTGCACACTGTCGATTTGTGTTCGAGTTGCTTTGAAGCCGAGGTCTGGCACTTGGGGATCCAACATACTGCGGCCCATCTTATGATCGAAACTACTCGCCCTATTCACGACGGGGAAATGGTGGTCCTGGTACCAAAGTCCAAGGAGCTCGCGCAGACGGTCAAGACAGTGTTCAATGGAAATGACCACAAGTCGTGCTGTTGCTGCGGGGTTTCTGTCGCCCCTCCGTGCTGGGTTTGCATCATTTGTGGTACGTTTACTGAAATTCTTTTACATTATTGCGCACCTTACATGTCAGTCTTAGACGAGGACACCTATGTCTGCAAGGCCTGTCACACAAAACGCGCTGCCGCCCTTCCCGACGCTGAGAACTCGACACCGAAACACACGCTCGCCCATCTGCTCCTCTGGATATTCGACAAGATTCCGATCGAGGAGGTCAGTTCGGCAGACATTGCTGCGTCTTTCACGACACTGGTGAAGAAGAGGGAAATACCCTACAGGTGGTTCGATGTGGGGATAAAAGTGGGAAGAGAAAATTGGGAGCGTAGGATGAGAAAGCAAGGTAATCGCAAGGGGGGATGAGTAGCTATCCGTATAACAGATAATACGTAGTAAACTGATTTCGTCCGAACAAGGTAACGGTAGGGGTCCGAGATTTCGTAGGCAATATCTGGATGATGGTGCAGTAACAGAGGAAGGTACAGAACGTAAGTGTTCTGGACCTAGTCTGAAGTACGGCGTAATCTCTTTGTGTTGATTCGGAGATCGCCGGGTTCTCTGCGCGAAGCATGAGAAAGAAGTCAGCGCAGAGCACGACCGAAATAGCAAGTGACAGCTGGAGCGAATCCAGCCGAAAAAGGGTCCAGAAGAGAGCCTGTGGACAGGTAGGAGCACTAGAGATCAAAAACGAGATGATTGAGCGATGGATTGACGCGTCTTGAAGCAGTCCCGAGCACCCGACGTGGTGGTAAGAGGCAAGCAAGAAGGTGGCTGTGTTGATCCGTAAACAATTTACATAAAACTAATACACACCCGACGCGCCCGTACTCGAAGGCCGTCGGGGCTGCTCTAAGTAACAAAAATACAGGTAAGTAGCCCATGCCAAGGCAAAAGCCAGGAGTCCGAGCAGTTGGTTTCGCCCTCCACCCAAGGTAAGTGTTCGTTCGCTATGGCTCAGTTCATTGTGGACATAGGAGCAGAGGGGATCGCCCGCCAACGACCCCAGTACCGGCCCGCAACGGTACCCTCCTACGCCGAACCTACAACCCTTGGATATCGGATTCCACCGCCCACTCGTTCTCCTGTCAAAGAAAAGGGTACGTAAGAACTATCAATAAAATCTAGTAAAAATAATCTCCATTTCACCGATCTCAATCGACGACGCCCGGGAACGTCACCGGGGATGTTGAACGGAAAGGAAGATGATGAATGCCCGATAAATACTCGGGGCTTGCCTTGCGTTCGCGTCAGCCAAACCCTGAGCTTGACTGCGAGGGTAGACCATGTGACGTGGGTAATCGGACTCGAGCGCCGATAGGCGCCGGCTAAGCGCCTTTCAATCGCGAAGTAAAGTCCCTACAAAAATATCGATAAAATGTGTTCGTCAGTAAGATATAAAACAAGGGGAAAATAAAAAGAGGATTGAAAACAGAAAATTTGCATGGTATAGTTGTTCGTCCCAAGAAAAAGTGGAAAACAACAACGTTGTTGGTGTAGGCGTCTTGATGCCCCAACGTCGCGTTTCCACGCCTCGGCCATCCGCCCCCTCCACACTGGAAGCACGGATCGCGGCCATGGAGGAAAAGTTCGAGCGGAGGTTGTTAACGTTGGAGAATTATTTCACCGCCGACGGTAGATTTCGCGGACTAACAGCCTAGTTTGTCAGTTTCCTAGTTATATTTCAATTCCACAAACCTGTCGTCAGAGGTGCCACATGCTATTTCTATTAGAGGCCGAACCTTTGCCATATTGGACACCCCTCCGGTGGCGTTGAGGATACTTACTTGTTAGTCATCCGTTTCTGGTCTGTAACAGAGACTAGGGTGGCGGCGCGGGCGCCAAAATTCCCAATTTCCTCGATCATGATGCGTGAGCTGGCTTAGGTGCATGCGCGCCGCTGCGGTATCAACTAGTACTGGAAGTCAACCAATGCACAGGCAGGCCTTACTCGCCCTTACCTCCGTTGAACGCCAAGGTCGCTTACTATCGGGCTTCACCAAACTTTTGCACTCGGGGCCTGCTGAGCCCAATGGTGATCCGAGATAAAAATGAGCGGTCAAGTAAATTAGTAATAAGATGGTTGATTATAAAGTTTAAACAGTATTTCCCGATTCGCCGGGATATACTACCTCCTACTTGGTCTGAAATCCGAGACCGCCGGGAGTAGGTTGGGCGTCACTTGGTAACGATGCAGAGTCGAGGGAGGTTTAAAGGAGGGGGAGATGGGCACAGAGGACATCATACCAAAGCACCCTCCAAGGCTTCAGATTTCCCCTTTTTCCCGCACCATGACAATCACCAAAGTCCAATCGACGCCTCTCATTGCCGTAGTCGGCGCTACTGGTGTACAAGGCGGTAGTGTTATCAAGGCGCTCTCCGAATCCGACAAGCCGTACCGCATCCGTGGATTTACCCGGGACGTCGCAAAACCAGCCGCAGAGGCACTCAAAAAACGGGGTGTGGAGCTGGTCGCCGTGAATTTGGTCTTGGAAAACAAGGGGGAAGTGTACAAGGCGTTCGTTGGCGCGGATTATGCTTTCGTAAGTTGTTTCAACCATGTTTGATAATGCCTGTGGTTCAATTTTCGACTCACTTGACGATTCAGTTAGTCACCAATTACTGGGAACATATGGACTTAGAGAGGGTAATATACTACGCACCGGAAGCCTTTAACACCCACTGATCAAAGTGACAGGAAGTGTCGGAGGGGAAGCTGCTCATCGAGGCTGCCAAAGCCGCGGGGGTGAAAGGCATAATCTGGTCCGGTCTGGTACCCGTCAAGAAAATTAGCGGCGGGAAATACACCAAGGTCAACCACTTCGACGGCAAGGCCCAGGTCACAGAATACGGCCGCGCCTCGGGCGTCCCTTTCGTCGACGTCCAAGCCGGTTCGTACGCCTCCAACTTCCTCGGCAACTTCCCACTGCTCGTGAAAGAGCCCGACGGCACCTTTGCGCTGCCGTGGGTCGTAAGACCCACAACGGTCATGCCCACAATCGACATGGAGAACGACTATGGGCTGTATGTCCGTTGGGTGCTTGAAATGCCCGTGTTCCCCGATGGGTTGGACGTCTACACCACGAGCGAGGACATCAGCCTGGAGGACCAGGCGCGTCAGATTTCCGAAGGCAAGTATTGCTGCGGAGCATGTTAATTGTGAATAAATACTGACCGTTGTTGGCAGGCACCGGGAAGAAGGTCGTGTTCAAGCAAATCACGCCTGAAGAGGCCACACAGCGGTTTGTTTCGCTAGGCTTCCCGCCCGCAGCGGCTACCGATGTTGTGGAAGGATACCAGTTCTTCGATGAGTTTGGATGTGAGTGCAGTTATTTTTTGTTTAACATTTTTGCTGATAGTTAAACCTATCAGACTATGGCGGCAATCCGTCCACCAGCGCAAAGGGCCTCGCGCGACCGACGCGCACTTTCGCTGAGTTTGTGAGGAGCGCGGACTGGAGCACGGTCCTCGCTTGATAATATAATAGAGATACTCCTTTGATTTAAATGATTAAATGAGACAAAGTTTCCAAATGAAAAATTTGGTCTGTAGCTCGAAGCTCAAAGACAAGATTTCGAGTGTGAGGACCCGGAGTCTGTGGCGCGAGTACATACGCAAGTCCACTACAGATTCAGACACGGAGACGCCGTCAGATGGAGGTCCGTTATCTAACTACAAGTATACACTCAACATTGCTTTGCTATGCAACATTGAAATCACGATAGAACTCGCACCGAGTCATATGGCACGTCGCTATTTCTATTTGAATAGATCATAGAACATGCACTGTGCAATTTCTTTTTACGGTTGAGCTTCTATGCACTAACTGTGTATCCCTCAGCTCTATTACATATGTACCCTGTTCAAGTTCCACTCAGCTGCTAGGAACATGGACATATTCGAGGCTGAACCTACGTGTTGGCCGGATGAAGCATAGAAGCCTAGATATGATCGGTCAAATTTCTTACATGCTACAAGAGCGGAGTGACTGAGTCTGAAGGCGGACGGGCTTAATTTCATAAAGAGAGAGAATACACGGTGGCCAGTGATACGATGGAGTGGGGTTAGCTCGTCGCTGGTTGTTTGGTAGTAGTGTAGTGAGGGATTTCAAGTTCATTTCAGAGGCCGCATGTATTTCAGTATCTACACCCGGCACATTCCGAAAAGGACTCCGTCAGTATAATTTATCCCGAGTCTTATCCATATATGTAAGTTGTCTGAGTCTTTGTCTGAGTCTGTTGCATACATAAAGCATGTACAATTGAACATTTCTGTCTACCTTGACAAAGGTAAGATTGGTAAGTTGTCGGATCAAGCATCAGAAGCAGTAACTTGCGAAACATTGTGCCACCAGGCCTGAAAGATCTATATCTGTCAAATTGAACCAGGTTTCCAGCACTTTGTCCACTCCATGCCGTGGAGAAAGCGGCTTAGATCCAACATTTCATCCAACATTGTTGGATCAACCCGAGTTGTAAAGTGTGTATTTGATGTGCCACAAAATTTCTTGTGAACCTTGGGAGGAACCCAGAACATTCTTTCTGATTGCGAGTTAAAGAGCCAGCCATCCTTATCAATCACCAGAGAGGGAGTCCCGGGGAACTGAAATTCGGGAAGAAGCTGAGTTGTGCATTTAGATCAAAGGAAGGGTCAGCTGACCTGTGATGTCCTTTCAATCCGAGCCTCCTTGAAGTTGGTGGTTATCTGGCGCAAGGTGTTCCAATCTTGTGATAAAAAGGTGGAAGCAGGTGAGTATGCCGATAATACTATATACCAAAATATTTACCATGAGCATGGGACGGCAGCTTGGTGATTGGCTCCATCGCTGTTGGCGAGGGCGAGGCCCAGCTCATCTTGTCTTCTGAGACTGGGAGAGTGTGTGTCTGATCCAGGCCTCCAACAAGAGATGAAAGGTGATTCTTGTGCACCATTGACAGTGAATCCAATGCCTCTCGTGTGATAGCATCCCAGATTTGTATGGTCTTGTCTTCAGATCCTGAAATGATTTTTGTTCCATCTGGAGAAAAGGCAACAAAGCAAACACCATCGGTATGCCCCGACAATGGGTCACCAACTGCTGTGTAAGTTCTAGTATCCCAAATTCTTATAGTGTTGTCAGCTGAGCCCGAAATAAAATGTTTCCCATTTGGTGAGAAGGCCACAGACAAAACAGCATTGGTCTGCACCAATGGTTGACCCACAGCCATGCATGTCACAGTGTCCCAAATGCGAATACTATTGTCCCCAGAGCCTGAACAAATCAACCTCCTGTCTGGGGAGAATGCAACAGACAGAACCCAGTCAGTGTGCACTTCAAATGGTACACCCAGTGCCTTGCCTGTGACGGAATTCCAGATCTGGATTTTGTTGTTGCTTGAGCCTGAAGCAATCCATTTTGCATCCCAGGAGAATGCAACAGACAGAACAGACCCAATTTTTCCTCCTAGCACCGCACCCTTTGTCTTATTGTTAAGTCCCAGATCCGGATGGTCTGGTCACTTGAGCCTGAAGCGATGTGCATCCCGTCAGGAGAAAAGGCAACACAGTGGATATCCTTGCTATGCCCCATCAATGGTGCACCCACTGTCCTGCCAGTTGTGGTGTCCCAGATCTGTATGGTGTTGTCTTTCAATCCTGACACCATCTGTTTCCCATTGGCAGAGAAGGAAACACAGTTGACATTGATGGAGCGGACCAGGGGGGTTTCAATGACTGCTTGTTTTGCATCCACTCTCCATTTCAAAACATCCTCCACCTTGGCAAGATAGGTCCCCACTAATGACCCTGTAGCAGAGAAAGGCACAGCAGAGAGGTAAATGTGCGGTACACTTTTAGCAATGACTGGTGCAAAATTTTCCAAGAACTGCTGAGCATCATTGATATACTTGTGAAGAGCTGTGTTCTTGTCCTGTGGCTTGTAAGCTAGAAATCATGAAATAAAATGAGAATCCCCTACCACTATAAATTGCTTCAGAGTCTCCAACTCTGCAGACACAGTGTTTACACATCCTAGGACACTAACGACTTCAAGCCAGTATAGCAACTGTTTGTGCAGAAATTTTTCCAAGGCAGAAATGAGATTGGTGGTGAAGTCCGTAATTTCAATGGCACAGAGATGTTTAGTCCAGAACTTGGTTGCATACACCAGTTCTTTTGAGATGTATTCATTAATCCGCCTGTCAAGGTCTTTGACCTCTGAATTGAGGATATAGGAGCTCTCAATGTGGCAGATATTGAAGTGTAACTGTGTAGAGAGGACATGCAAGCATGCCAGAGCCATAGATCGATTGCTATGACTTATGTCAACAAAGCGAGATCTCAATCGCACAGTGGAGGCCACAGATGGTCCTTGCTCTAAAATATAATGCGCAAAAGATGAATGGAGGAGCTTCGGAGGTTGGCCTTGCCTCCGCTCAATGACAGATTCCAGATGGCCCAGAACTGTTGCAGATTTGCCAGATTCCAAGTCCAGCAGTGAATCCAGGGCTGTCTCTGTGAGTGGGACTTTGGCAAGAGCTGCACAACTGATGGCGGTCAGAGCTGTTGATGCATCTCTCCTAAAATCAGGATCCTTCAACCAGCCAGTTTCCTCTAGAGTAGTGGTGTATAGTGCTGTAAGCTGATTCTCTAGGTTGGAACTGTGGGTCAACACCTGGGCTAACACATCACTTGGCTCATAGGCCTCCTGAATGAGATTGCATGCTGTTGCTGCCCAAAAGAAGAAACCATCAGCCAACTTGACCAAGGAGCCCAATCTATCTGTTCCAGGCCACCCATCTGAAAGACTCTTGGATGCTCGGATCTTTGTGAGGCGGTGAGTGATGTACCGTTGAATATCCTCTTGAGATGAGACATCCAGGAGGTATTGTATGATTTGAGGTCCTTTGTCGAAGGAGGCAGCTATATCTTCATGTCGGCGACTTGTGATCAAGAATCTGAAGTTCGGAGGAAGACGAGGGAAGTGATTTGATATCAACGACACCAGAGATAGGCATTTATCAAGTGCATCCAAGATGATCACGATAGGGGTGTTGATGTTAGGGGAAGCGGTGGAGAGCGGAGCAAGTAGCAGCTCCTCAAATTGGGTAAGGATAACTTCGTTGACTATACCCCCGCTTCTTCTCCAAGGTGGCATAAATTTCTGCACCAATATACTCGGGGTTGAATTCAGCGAGCTTGTATGCAATGGTCTGAAGAACCTGTCCCGCATGGGTTGGGACTTTCCTGTTGCAAAGTATAAATGCTCCAAAGTCCATTCAGGTCTCTGAAGTGTTCAGCCACACTTGCAGCAATGGCACTTTTTCCGGAGCCAGCAACCCCGGAAAGCCAGAGAATATTAGAGGTTGCACTGGACACAGAGAGCTGCTGAATGATGTCCTGCAAAATCCGCTCGCGAGTCCCTGACAGGCACGGGTAACACAGAGATGTGTCACCATGCACAACATACAGACGTCCAAGGGGGTCCGAGAGGTAATAGTTGTTGTCTCCAGCACGGTAGGTCCCGCCTTCGCCTGTTCCACCAGCACCGCCTGTGTTGCCTCCTTCCCCTCCCTGACCGCCGCTACCACCGTAGATGATAATCGTTTGTCCTGTATCACCTTTGAAAAAGATGAGGTGAGCACATTGCCGATATCAACAAACTTACTGGTGATGTTGGGGTTTTTTCAACAGTGCTGATGAATATTTGCCATTCTCATTGCCACGACTATTGCCACTGCTATGTTCACTGTCTTTGTTATTTTTTCCTTTGCCACGTCCTGTATATAAATCATATGTGATGCTGTGGCCGAAAGAAACGGTGGCCTACCGCACTTGAAGACACGCCGTAGCATACCAATGTCTTTGTCAGACCGGCCCGTAGAGTTCAGTTGCGTAGGGTGTGGGCATATTTCGGGTTGACACTTGCTTCCCCTTCCTCGTCTCTTTTATAAGGTGACAGTTACGGATCGGACGCTCCGATACTATGGGAAGAAGCTGTTCTTGAAGCTTCTGGTCTAAAATTAATGACGACCCAAACCGCTGGCGGCTCGCTGGAAACTCGCTCCTTGTGGGAAAAAATTCATTAGTATAAGTCTAAATCCGCCAGTCCTGTAAGACCCCAATTGCCGCCGTGTCCCTCTTAGCTACGCCGCGGACCAAGCCACGGAAGACTTCAAGTTATGTGGCCGCCAACGTGTTGACACGATGGCGCCACTAAGTAGCACTGTCGAACACGAGGAACCGGAGCGTGAAATACATCCGGTCAGCATCCACCTCGAATTCCGAATCCAACACTCTTACGACCCGAATGTTTTATGGCAAGTCTGGCATGTCCCATAGTGTTCTCTTTTTGCGGGTGTTTATTCCTCGGCAATCGGGAACACGTATGGGTCGGTTGGTTTTCATTTTCTATGGCGGTCAAAATGCACTTTTAATATTCCGACACTTTTTTTTGACATTTTCAACTTTCCGACACTTGTTGTGTCAAATTTACCTGTTTCCGACACTTTTATCAAGTTTGGTATCACCAATAAAAGTGTGGGGAAAAGGTCAGTTTCTGCGACACTTTTATTGACTGAATCTGACCTCCGACACTTTTATTGAACAGGCAAGACTTCCGACACTTTTGCTGGGGTCAAAATTTTTTATCCCCGGATAAATCGCCATACATTCGTTTTAGGGTTCTTACCAAAATCTGCCACCGCAAACGTGCGGTGAAATAAAGTCACCTGGAAATGCCAATATCTTCATGCCGTCATCTCAGTGGCGGCTGCCACATGTTTTTCATCTGACAACTGGGCGTCAGAGCAAAGGCTAAGTAAAGGGGAGATGCAACGACAAATTTACAGGAGAAATACTTGGATGGTTTCCGCTGCGATCCGAGGATGCGATTCGGGCATTCAAGTCCCGCCATTGTTATACAGCGCAGAACGTTACTGCTTCCGACCTGTCTTTGGAGCCGATAGTTGCCCGGTAATGGAGCCGATGACATGGAATGCTCCGAAGTCGAGAACAAGCAGTAGATCTGGTGCCGAGATAAATGATAGCGACTTAATGACCGAAGCGGCCCCTATCCGGGTGAGACATCGAGGCTACCACGTAGCCGTCTGGAAGGCTTAAAGTGTCTTCTTGGGTTGGTCACAGGCAGGTCTCTGGAAGATGGTGATATCGTTGACACACATGAGTTCAATCGGTTCTTTCGTCGCGATTTCTATTGCCAGATTTCCGTGGATGTGTATTCTAGGCAGTAGTAGAGAACAGACTGCAACTGTCGCGAAAGCGGACGCTGATCGTCGCCTGCCCGCAAACGGATCGCGTTACTGAAGCAATTGGAGAGAAATAGGGGATCAGGCCTTCGCGATGTCACGACCCTCTCTAGTCGCGAAGATATGTAGAAGTGGCCGCGGTGGTGCTCTGCAGTGGAGGTAGCTTCGGCGCGCAGCCTCTTCGACGGTGTGAAGGAGGAGGGGTATTCGCGGGGACGTATAAGCGTGCCAGTACTCGGTCCAGCGACCGGCACCTGCCCGAAAAAGGGGAGTAGAATGGGTCGACTGCCATCGGTGGACAGGGCAGGAGGGCGGCTGTTGCGGCGGTCTTCAGCGCGTCGACCTCGGGGTGGAGGGACCGCATGGTGTTCAGGATACCGAGGCATCTCCGAGCCTAGTACGAGTACTATCCAGGGCACCGCGCAGGTGGTTGATCTCGTCGGAGACGCGGCGACGTGGGCGTCGTCGGCGACATGAGTGTCGTTAACGAGGTGGAAATGTTAATACATATTCGATATTGCCAGACCTGCTTTCTTAGGTTTAGTGTGCTGCTGCCCAGGGCTGAGCTATTCCCAAAATCCTAGAACATTTGTTAACGGGCTATTGGTGATAGCGCTCCTCCGGTCCGAGACTTGATTCATCAGGCTCAGTCTCTTTGCCGATGCGCCGGGTGAGCTCCCTACTAGTACACGATAGAGATACAAAAAATCCGCGTCCGCTAGAGTGGACGTATCCGGGACCGTGGCAGGCAAGGCCGGCGAGGATGGGTCGAAGTCCGGCGGGTCTCTGATTGAGAGTGGACACCGCTGAAGATACACGCGTCACGACTTACGCGCAAAGCATCGACAACGAGCAAGCAGCGATCAGTATAATCAATAATCAACACAGCCACTTGATGCGGATCCTCCGAGTCCGAGACATTCCACCGCCTCCTTAGGCTTCAATTCATTCGCTGGCTTATTTGGCTTGCATCAGCGGATCGAATTGCAGCCTGTGGTCCTCCTCCCGCCGCCTACCGCCCGTTGAATCCACAGAGCCAGAATGCGGGTTCCCGGTTCTTGAATCTTGGCGGGTTCACAACTTCATATGCCTACATTCCGGGGCCCAGGCGTACAGGCTTGTGTTAGCAGATTGCAATTCGTCTTATGCGCTGGATCCTGTCTTATCTGGGCGGAACTACCTTGTCAGTTTTCGTTTACCCGCCCATTTTACCTACCGCCAGAGACTGAACTTATCCCGTAGGGGATACCCGCATGAGTCAGAACTACACCCTGGGTTCTTTTACGAACGCTCAAACCCATTGGCACCGTGTGTTCCATGCTGAAAGTCAGCCCCCGCTTGAAAAATCTCCACAAAATTGCTTATATCGATATCGTCTCAACCGCTGAGTACCGAGTCGGTCAACGCGATACCTAACCATGGGCGCTTGTCGTCGAGCCTGAGGAGCGCCGGCCCTCATGCAAGCGGCGTAGCTTGTGCTGCTACTTAGGCGGCGAGAAGTGCTACGCGCTGTAAGGTCAGCGATAAAATTACTATTAGCTATAGTACAACCTGACATTGTCTTCCATTGTCGATACGGTCGCGTTGGTACAACTCCGATCATTTGGCCATTTCGACCGCCAATTTTTCTGCGCTGTGTGGATCGATTGTGGTGTACTCTCGACATTTGCGAAACTCGCGTGAGCTTGAAGCCTGTCTGCTGCTGCTCGGTTTCCACTGTATGCCTACTCAACTCGCTGCTTGAGAAGGAAGGAAAGGAAAACATGGGTCAACGGTGGAACTAATGCATTATTAGGTTTTGGACTCTTCGGTGCAACACGTTCCTTTGCTCAACTTCAAGGCATGTGGAAGCACGTTCATTTCCTCCTAGTCGATACTAAATCGCTTTGACAGGGCCCTTGTAATAGCAGTGCGCCAGTGCCCGAGGTCCTTCGGCCATTTCAGCTCGCCACAATCACCAGCTGCCGGCCAGTACCAATTTGAGCATGCCAAGATCGAGGGAGTTCTTACACACCGAGGACCCTCATCGATCAATCGATCCCAACGCCGCAACCAGAACTCTCAAATTAAAGGCATGCGGAAACATGCAACACTCAAGCTGCATCGTTCCTTCCTTATAACGGTCGGCGCGATTGTTGTTCCCCAGACTTACCATCTAAACGATGCCTTTCCCCAAGGTAAGCACCCTCAAATTCTTCAGTCATTTCACCCCGAAGCCCGACACAACCGCGACAAACGGACGAGACTCGGGTCCCTGTGGCGACCGACTCGGTATCGGTCAAGGTGGCGCCCGACACGCAGCCGAGCGAGGTGCCGACAGACGCCTTGGCAATGAAGACGATGGACAACCCCAACACCGCCATCGTCGGAGCGAACGACTCCGGTACTCAAGCCAAGAGCGGTAACATCGGTGGGCTTTTTCTTTCGATCTTGGCTCGTCATTTGTCGCGCCTCCTTATTGCTTCTTTGCAGAATACCGGCCGAGCGTACCACTCACCGCGTACGATAAGCTCCTGAAGTTCTACGCGCAAAAGAGGAGACCATCAATAGCGCCGGCAATGCGCTCGCGTCTGCGCTCCGCCAGGATTCCACTCCAATGGACTTCAAACGTCTCAATATCGCCATAGGCAGGCTAAGGGACACGTCCGCGGTGCTGATCCAGGGGCTCGATGTGCTCAAAGAGCTGCATCCATTCGTCCAAAGTGTGTTCTATTGGTTTACTTCGTGGGGCAGATTTGACGCGTGTGCCTAGTGGCGGCGGACGTATTCAAGTTGGTCTTGACGCTCAAGATGGCCTCGTGGGAGACTAGCAAGAAAGTGCTGCTGGTGAGCATTCAGATGCAAGACATGATGTCCGCTCTTTTTCAGTGCGTCACTCGGTTCTGTTTCCGAACGTAGTCACTGATCCTCGTAAGGCTTCGGAATATACGTCGTTCCGACGAGAAGGGACCGGACGGCCTGACGTTGAAGGATAAAATGACGCCTTTGATGGAATCCATCTCGGACTCAATACAGCAATGCGGGAACGCATGCGATGTGTATGCGGGCAAAGATGTTTTAGGTAAATCACTCCGTACCGCCGTTTTGCCATCTCAGACCGAGGTCCGCAGCTATGACAATCAAGATCGGAGACTACGAGAAAATGTTAGCAGATTTCGTCAAGGAGTTCCACGCGTACAAACACCAGATCGAGCAACAGATCGTGCCCACTTCTGACGAGGATGCGGCAGACGAGGACTTGGGCGATCAGGTTATGACAATCCAAGGAATGCTAATGAAGATCTTCCCAAGACTGGATACGCCCCTCGAGGCCAAGGCGCGCGCGTTCGTCAATGCGCACGGGGATGGTCAAGAAGTGGATCAACATCACCACTACCCTGGCTGCCTTTGTCGAGTTGACTGGCAGACATATGGCCTCTTTCGACCAGACACGTATGAGCGACACCGACCGTGGGAGCTGTAAATTGAAACAGAAACTGAAGGGCGAGCTGGAGGAGTCCCTGCAAACGGCGCTTGAGAAGCACAGCACGTTCTTCTCCGCCAAGCTTGCCTTACACAGGGAGCAACTGACGAAACCCGGGGAGCACGTTGTCGTCGAACTTCGGGGCATGGAGGACCGTGTTATCGACAGTATTTCGGGTGGTGAGTACAAGAAGGTGACCGACGCAGTGTGTGCTTTATATTCTGCCTTGCCCGCGCCGTTCTCACATTTGCGTGTAGGATTTGAACGCACTTTGGCGGAAGGAAAGGTGGCAGAGCAACGTGGAAGGCGCGCAGCTTCGCACTGGGTCTGAGATACCACTTCATCGAAAAGTTTACTATGTCCCAAACTCATGACCACGAGGGTGACTCTTTTGAGGTGGATGATGAGACTGCCTCAATCTCAATTTCCTTGGTGGGCGGGCAGAACATTCCCCCGGCGGCAGCAGGAAGACGACCGGTGGGCGCTGGCGTACCTCGGTGTCACATATCTGCAGCAGATTATCGAAGCCGTCGATGACGATGGGGCGGGGGTACCTCAGCATCAATGTGGTTAATCAGTTTTGTCGACGGCGGCCTGAGAAGTGGAGGTCCGTCGTTCCGTCTCACCAACTTTGAGATATCTTGCTAACTTTTGGAACCAGTCTTCTCCATTGGGTAGCATTCTGCGTGGCGGGGTGGCACAATTCGGTGACGTGGTACAGGACCCGCATCTACAACATTCTCTCCGCCATGGTGACCGTTTTGCAGTCCGTAAAATCCCAGAATTTGCAAGCCGCAACCACGTACTTGGCGGGGATAGAGATCCAGCGGGTGGAGCTGCTTCTGCGTGCGACGCGTCCGACGGAACGTCCGGCTTTAAAGAGCACTCCGCTGAGGCGTATTACCGACGAGCACCAGAAGGAGGAGGACCGCAAAATTTGAGAGGCGTTTGCATAGACTAAAATATCAGCTCGATGACGATGCTTTAAAGCTTGTGGCGAAGGGGAGGGTTGAACATGTAAGCTTTCCTATTCCTTTTAGACTTGGCGAGGGTGATGTGAAATCCCGGCAGTATGTTTATCCCCTGCTTTACGTGCTTCTAAAGGACCAGTTCGAGAAATTACGGCGGGCTTGTACGCAGACTCTCGATGAAGCCGAGTTTCAGGCCATGAGTACATCGATCGCCTCCATATTCCGTGCCCTCGATACGCGGAGGAGGAAGCTGAAAGGTGCGCATTCAGAGCTCAGTGGACGGTTGGCTGATGGATGACATTGACGAGTCTCCCAGCGATCTTCAAGTCGCATGACCTGGATGTCGATGAGCATATGGGGCAGTTTGCTTTCGGCATGGTAAGCACTAATCGTTTCCATGTCGCCACGTACCCAACAATATCCTCTTGTAGTTCGAACTCACGTCTGCTGAACACCGGCGTGACCCGATTAATAATACCATTCTGACGTTCATCGAGGACCCCGCTTCGAATACAATGGCGAAAATCTTCGCCTTGGAGAGAGTGACGTATTGACCCCTGATTCAACCACCACTTTCTCATTGTGAGTACCCGACTTGGCATGCAATCTTACCTCTCTGAACGGTTTTAGTTCGCGTGGCTGTGATCATTCAAATTGCCACAAACAGGTCAATGGGATACGCATTCTCTGTGTTCAATGCATGGACGATGTGTTCCTGCACACTGTCGATTTGTGTTCGAGCTGCTTTGAAGCCGAGGTCTGGCACTTGGGGATCCACCATACTGCGACCCATCTTATGATCGAAACCACTCGCCCTATTCACGACGGGGAAATGGCGGTCCTGGTACCGAAGTCCAAGGAGCTCGCGCAGACGGTTAAGACAGTGTTCAATGGCAATGACCACAAGTCGTGCTGTTGCTGTTGGGTTTCTGTCGCCCCTCCGTGCTGGGTTTGCATCGTTTGTGGTACGTTTACTGGGATTCTTTTACATTATTGCGCACCTTACATGTCGCTCTTAGACGAGGACACCTATGTCTGCAAGGCCTGTCACGCAAAACGTGCTACCGTCCTTCCCCACGGTGAGAACTCGACACCGAAACACACGCTCGCCCATCTGCTCCTCTGGATATTCGACAAGATTCCGATCGAGGAGGTCAGTCGGCGGACATCGCTGCGTCTTTCACGACGCTGGAAGCACGGATCGCGGCCATGGAGGACAAGTTCGAGCGGAGGTTATTAACGTTGGAGAATTATTTCACCGCCGACGGTAGATTTCACGGACTAACAGCCTAGCTTGTTAGTTTCCTAGTTATATTTTAATTTCACAAACCTGTCGTCAGAGGTGCCGCATGTTTTTTATATTAGAGACCGCACCTTTGCCACATCGGACACCCCTCGAGTGGCGTTGATGCGCGCGCAGTGCGTCGGTGGCGGCGCTCTCTGTCGGCGCCAAAATTCCCAATCTCCTCGATCATGATGCGCGCTGCGGTATCAACTTGAAGTCAACCACCTTACTTACCTTACCTCCGTTGAACGTTGAACTCGCTTACTGTCGGGCTTTACTAAACTTTTGCCTGCCGAGCCCAACGGTGATCCGAGATAAGTAACTTAGTAAGATGGTTGATTATGAACGGTATTTCCCGATTCGCCGGGATATACTACCTCCTACTTGGTCTGAAATCCGAGACCGCCGGGAGTAGGTTGGGCGTCACTTGGTAACGATGCAGAGTCGAGGGAGGTTTAAAGGAGGGGGAGATGGGCACAGAGGACATCATACCAAAGCACCCTCAAAGGCTTCAGATTTCCCCTTTTTCCGCACCATGACAATCACCAAAGCCCAATCGACGCCTCTCATTGCCGTAGTCGGCGCTACTGGTGTACAAGGCGGTAGTGTTATCAAGGCGCTCTCCGAATCCGACAAGCCGTACCGCATCCGTGGATTTACCCGGGACGTCGCAAAACCAGCCGCAGAGGCACTCAAAAAACGGGGTGTGGAGCTGGTCGCCGTAAATTTGGTCTTGGAAAACAAGGAGGAGGTGTACAAGGCGTTCGTTGGCGCGGATTATGCTTTCGTAAGTTGTTTCGACCATGTTTGATAATGCCCGTGGTTCAATTTTCGACTCACTTGGCGCGCGATTCAGTTAGTCACCAATTACTGGGAACATATGAACTCGGAAAGGGTAATAATACGCACCGGAATCCTTTTTGTACAGTCACTGATCAAAATGACAGGAAGTGTCGGAGGGGAAGCTGCTCATCGACGCCGCCAAAGCCGCGGGTGTGAAAGGCATAATCTGGTCCGGTCTGGTACCCGTCAAGAAAATCAGCGGCGGGAAATACACAAAGGTTGAGCACTTCGACGGCAAGGCCCAGGTCACGGAATACGGCCGCGCCTCGGGCGTCCCTTTCGTCGACGTCCAAGCCGGTTCATACGCCTCCAACTTCCTCGGTAACTTCCCACTGCTCGTGAAAGAGCCCGACGGTACCTTTGCGCTGCCGTGGGTCGTAAGACCCACCACGGTCATGCCCACAATCGACATGGAGAACGACTATGGGCTATATGTCCGTTGGGTGCTTGAAATGCCCATGTTCCCCGATGGGTTGGACGTATACACTACAAGTGAGGACATCAGCCTGGAGGACCAGGCCCGCCAAATTTCGGAAGGCAAGTATTGCTGTGGAACCCATTAATTGTGAATAAATACTCACCATTGTTTGCATGCAGGCACCGGGAAGAAGGTTGTATTCAAGCAAATCAGTCCTGAGGTGGCCACGCAGAGATTTGTTTCGCTTGGCTTCCCACTCGCGGCTGCCGTCGACGTTGTAGAAGGATTCCAGTTCTTCGATGAGTTCGGATGTGAGTGCAGTCTTTTTGTTTAGCATTTTTGCTAATAGTTAAACCCACCAGACTATGGCGGAAATCCGTCCACCAGCGCAAAGGGCCTCGCGCGACCGACGCGCACTTTCGCTGAGTTTGTGAAGAGCGCGGACTGGAGCAAGGTCCTCGCTTGATATACTAGAGATACTCCTTTGATTTAAATGATTAAATGAGACAAAGTTTCCAGACGCAAGTCCGCTCCAGATTCAGACGCGAAAACGCCGTGAGATGGAGGATTCCGAACCAGAAGGTTGAGAAGAAGGTGGTTCGGACCAAGTCCGAGTCAGCCCGGAATCGGCCGACCTTCACGTGCTGCTCCGGGGGCTTGCTCTAAACGCTCACTCAGAGTCAGAATTATCACCACTTTACCGCCAAACTGTTCCTCTCTCACTCCAATGCATGGACTGCTTTCCTCATTACAATTTTCGCCGCGGGGGGCGTCGCCCCATCGGTTCTCACACCCGACCGCTTCAAATTTATCCCGACCCTCCTCTTGTTATACCGCCTCGCTATGACGGCGGTGGTCAGCCTCACTGACCCAGAAGAGGGTGATATGCTCCTCTTCATACGTCATATTTTCATTGGCAAGTGCTCGCGTCCGCTATAATTATTTTGAGTCCCGCATGATGTCAGCGCTGGCCTCGGCCCCCATTGCCAACCTATGGCCTAGGACCGAGCTCGTGCTCCAAAATGACCTCCATGTCGTCTTTTCCCTCACCACTTCTGTCGCGGCGTTTTCTGCGTGTCTATGAACTGATGAGGAAGTCTTTGGCTGCGGCTGGTTTTACGGGGCCCGGGGCCGCGATCGCTGGTCGAAAAAAGGACGAGTTCATTCCCCTTCGACGGTCTGCATATTTTGAGTTGCTACTCAAACCTCTAAGATTGATCGATTATTCCAGGCAGCATCGTCTCGCTAGGGAGAAGAACCCTTCCCACCACTGACTCGAAGTCCACCTCCGCCGCTGCAATGGTACCTGACCCTTTATTTCATCTTTGTAAACATCATCGATCTTATTCGCCAGAACAGATGAATCTTTTAAGGCACATCGCTGCCAACTCTGAGATGAAGGTCCTAGTGAAAGACATGGCAGGTGAATCGAATATCCGGCACCGTGCCGCCGGCGATCCACCTTGCTCACTTGAATCCACCCCATTATTTGCACCGAAGCTTTGAAAGCCGAAGATACAACTCGATGGCCGTGGGTTGAGACAAGTTTTTTATACCCATCGTTCGCGCTCGTTCACGCCAGCCGCTGTTTTAATTTATCGTAATTACTGCCAGGCTCACGAATTAATTAATTCATTCAAACCTCGCCCCCGAAGTCCATATGTCTGTGATCTACCGACAAGTACACATTGCCTTTCTATCACTCCCTCTTCAAAGCACCCATTCAAATTACAATGGCTCGTCGAGTGACACACACATCGTTACTGGGATTTGAATTTTGAATTGATCATAGAACGTGCAATGTGCATTTCGTTTTTACGGTCGGGTTTCTATGGGCTAACTTGCGTATCCCTCAGCTCTATTACATGCGCTGTTCAAGTTCCGCGGTTGCCAGGAACATGCACATAGGGGCCTTCAAATTGTTAGCCGATTACAATTTCAATTTACCCCGCATTGCGCTGATCTGGCGGCGGCCTCTCCGCATTTGGACATTGGCTTTTTGGGGAACACGTCGCAGATTGATGCAAGACAGCTCAGCATACAGACAACACGGTGGACATTACAAGGAAAGTAAATGTAGTACAACAACAGAGGTGTCGATATCCGGGGCCCGGTCTACGAATACATACATACGGCACACCACTGGCTCCGAGCAGACATGACTCCGAGAAGCGAGAGAGAGAGAGACCCTACCAAACCAAACCCATCGCCGGACGTCGGAAGACCAGAAGAAATCACATTGTGTGCAGCTCCTACGACTCTACGAGAACGAGCCGTGGATGAGGGCATCCCAGGCGCCGTTCTTGTTCTTGAGAGAGTCGATGATCTTGGAGCGCGGGACCGGGATGGGGGCGATCGGTGCGCCGGCGCCGGAGTGCGCATGTGCATCATGCGTGTCCTGGGTGGGCATGGGAGCGGTCAGCGGGTAGGGGCGAGCGCGTGGGGAGCTGACCTGCGCTGAGTCTTCGTCTCCGGCGGAGGCGGACTCTGCGAGCGGCGAGGGTGCATGCTGATGATGGGTGTGCGCGTGCGCGTGATGGGGCACGGGGACGGGCGTCGAGTGTGGCGGAGGCGGGGGCGGCGCGGGTGAGTGCGGCGCGTGCGGCGTATGTGAGTGCGGGAAGTGTGCAGGGCTGGCGGTGCCAGAAGACGACCGCGACGAGTCGACGGTGGACGTGGACGACGAGCGCTCCGTTAGTGGGGGTCGTTTCTGCACAAGTGTCATTCGATTTCGCTGAAATTTAGGGGAAACGCGAAAGAAAAGGCTTTAAGTGAAGCCTAAGTCACGGTGCCAGGGCGAAAACCGTGTTTTCAAGCCGCGCTCTCCCCAACATCACTACGCGTCGAAAGTCGACTTACCGGTGCTAGAATCGACCCCAAGGCTTGTAACAGCGCATCTCTGTGCAATACGTTCGCGTGCTTGTTGTGCACGTCGTGGTGCTGGTCCTGCGGTGGTTGCTGGACTTGCGGTGGCTTCGAGTCATTGGTCACTGCATGCTCCACAACGCTTGACGACAGCTCACCATGGTAAGTATGTGGGGGCTCGACGCGATGCGGAGCAGATAAAGGGAGATAGGTGTGGTACTTTGTCCGGGAGGAGATCCACGGACGCTGGTGTGGACTTGCCAGCGGCCCTGGTGGGCGGGTGAAAGAAGAAATGTGGGGAAAGCCGGATCTGCGGCGCATCAATCATTTACCCCGCAGTTTCCCCACGGCCACGAGGGACATCGGCCCGCGCTTCCGTTCTCTCATCTGCTCTCAGGTGCGTGCACGTTAATTATGCAAGTTTATCCTTTCGCAGTTGCCTCTGCCTATCAGCCTTTTCCCGTTAAATTGGGCAATCTATTCCTTGATTTGGGCGATAATGCTTCGGGAGCGGAGCGGTCTATTGCAGTATCATCTCGGCCTTCATTTACAGTAATACCACGGAGCCTGCGCGAGGCAAAAGCGTGGTGCAGCCGTCCCTGCAGACGGAAGGCCTATTGCCGAGCTGCACATGCTGAATTAGTCTGCAGACGCGCAGGGCGGGTGATCTCGGACAATCAGGTGGTGTGGACGGGGATACGACGTCCCAGCAGCGCCCGGATTAACGTGACTGCGTCCGTCCGAGTTGAGGCCAGGTAATCTCCTGGTGTAACACCTGACCCTCACTTCCCGCCAACTGCGACTTGCACTTAGTCAGGTCCAATCAACGGACGGTTCGCTTGCGGAGCACGGCTCAGCATAAGACCGGCAAGCCCCAATATTCAATTCTTAGCTCCACACCGACATCATGTTGAAGGTAGTTATCCAAATCGAAGAGGCATCTCCAGTACATCAAACGAGGACCTTGCTCCAGTCCGCACTCTTCACCCACTCGGCGAAAGTGCGCGTCGGTAGCGCGAGGCCCTCTGCATTGGTAGACGGATTACCGCCATGGTCTGGTGGGTTTACCTGTCAGCAAAAATCTTATCCTGGACCAAAGCACAATTGAACCTACGTCCAAACTCTTCCATGAACTGGAATGTGTCTATAGTGCCGGCGGCTGCCGCAGGCGGGAAGCCGAGCGAAACAAGCCTCTGCGCGGCCACCTCAGGCGTGATTTGTTTGAATACAACCTTCTTCCCGGTACCTGCGAACAACGCTGAGTATTCGTTAGTCCAAATCCAGTCCGCATTAATTACCTTCAGAGATCTGGCGGGCCTGGTCCTCCTGGCTGAGGTCCCAACTTGTGGCGTACACGTTCAAACCATCGGGAAAAACAGGCATTTCCAGCACCCAGCGGACGTACAACCCGTAGTCGTGCTCCATGGTCGATAATGGACATGACCATCGTACCCCGTGCGACCGACGGCAGCGCATAGGTGCCGTCGGCCTCTTTCACCACAAATGGGAAGCTGCTGTTGAGGAAGTTGGTGGCATATGCCCCGGCCTGGACGTCGACGAACGGGACGCCCGCGGCGCGGCCGTATTCCGTGACCTGTGCCTTGCCTTCGAAGGCGTCGTTCGTGTATTTGCCGCCGCTGATTTTCTTGATGGATGCCAGGCCGGACCAGATGATGCCTTTCACCCCCGTGGCTTTGGCGGCGTCGATGAGCAGCTTCCCCTCCGACACTTCCTGTCATTTGATCAGTGGGTGTAAAAAATCTGGTGCATATGTATTACCCTCTCCAAGCTCATATGTTCCCAGTAATTCGTGACCAACTAAACCGTGCACGCAATGAGCGGACCGAAAATCGAACTACGGGCATTATCAAACACGGTTGAACAACTTACGAAAGCATAATCCGCGCCAACGAACGCCTTGTACACCTCCTCTTTGTTTTCCAGGACCAAATTCACCGCGACCACCTCCACGCCCCGTTTTTTGAGTGCCTCCGCGGCTGGTTTTGTGGCGTCCCGGGTGAATCCGCGGACGCGGTACGGCTTGTCGGATTCCACGAGCGCCTTGATAACAGAGCCGCCTTGGGCGCCGGTGGCGCCGACTACAGCAACAAGGGGCGCGGATTGAGCCTGGGTGATCGTCATGGTGCGAGAAAGAGAAACGTCTCTGGGGTCGTCTCACCCTTAAATCGCCTGGCCCTGCGTCCTAATCCCGACAAACTCGGGATTCAAGGGATATCCCGATTCGGGAAATATCTCATGTATTAATAAGTAGATGCCTATGCAGCTGTTTACTTTCCCACGCCGCTAACTAACGCGCGCTAATTTGCGAAGATGTCAGATATCCTTTATGACTTTCGGCGTTGACTGGATCCTGAAGTACTTACATTCTACTCGTTACTAGGTAGATCCATCCACTGTTCTTTCTCCATTTATGAGGTTTTCTCCATAGAGTTCAATTGCAAGTTCAAAATAAGATGCACACAAGTTGCCTCAAGGCGGCTCTGTTCAGCTCCGCAGTTCAAGATGCTCAAACTCCTGTGCGCTCTGAATGTCTACGCAACTTCCATGTCATCGCTCATTGAAAGCCAACTAAAAAGGCAGATGGCCTAATCTCGCTCCAATTTCTTTCCCCACCATCATCCCCGCATCCCGCTCTCCAATGTATTCCTCTCCTCTTCAATGTGCCGCAAGAACTTGCAATTTGGAACCTCAAGGCGAGGATGAAGTCGAAAACTGACGAAGGCCGAATATCAAGATCACCTTGGAAGAATAAGAGCTCAAGACACTGATGCCGGGGTCAAGACGCTGATGCTGGGCTCAATCAAGATCTTGGGCTACGGTCTCATAGTATCTTTCCATCCTGCCATGTTCAGAAGTACGACGCCGCGATGCCGTCCCGTTGAATCCGGTGTCAACGCTGGAGCCTTCTTGAATCCCGTTGCACTCTGGGTTTCTCTCTTCTCTTCCGACTTGGACGAACCACATCTCGGGAACTGGGCCTACAACCTCAGAGTGCCCTGAGTTTAGGCGAAGTGCGAGATGAGTTTATTCCTTGCTTTTTTGTTTTGTCATGCAGTTGAATTGATTTTCTCTATTTGCCAGCCCCCATGCTAAGCCTTGACCATATTCGACTCATGCAACAAGATCCGAGAACAAGATCCGAGATGGGTTTGCTTATTTACTTGCTTCGGGTCATTGGTCACTGCATGACTCCACAACGCTTGTCAACAGTTCACCATGGTAAGTATGTGGGGGCTCGACGCGATGCGGAGCAGATAAAGGGACATAGGTGGGACGGGGATACGACGTCCCAGCAGCGGGCCCCGGATTGACGTGACTGCGTCCGTCCGAGTTGAGGCCAGGTAATCGCTTGGTGTAACACCTGACCCTCGCTTGCAGCCAACTGCGACTCGCTCTTATTCAGGTCCGATCAACAGACGGTTCGGAGAGTGTATAGGCTTGCAGAGCACGGCTCAGCATACGACCGGCAAGCCCCAATATTCAATTCTCAACTCCACAGCTAATCCATGTTCGAAGGTCGGGACGCAAATTTGGAGAGTTGTTATCCAAATCGAAGAGGCATTTTCGGTACATCAAACGAGGACCTTGCTCCAGTCCGCACTCTTCGCCCACTCGGCGAAAGTGCGCGTCGGTCGCGCGAGGCCATCTGTATTGGTAGACGGGTTGCCGCCATAGTCTGGTGGGTTTACCTGTGAGCAGAAATTTTATCCCAAAAAAAAACGACAAAACCCACATCCAAACTCATCCATGAACTGGAATGTGTCTATAATGCCGGCGGCTGCCGCAGGTGGGAAGCCGAGCGATACAAGCCTCTGCATGGCCACCTCAGGCGTGATTTGTTTGAATACAACCTTCTTCCCGGTACCTGCGAACAACGCTGAGTATTCGTTAGTCCAAATCCAGTCCGCATTAATTACCTTCAGAGATCTGGCGGGCCTGGTCCTCCTGGCTGAGGTCCCAACTCGTGGTGTACACGTTCAAACCATCGGGAAAACAGGCATTTCCAGCACCCAGCGGACGTACAACCCGTAGTCGTGCTCCATGTCGATAATGGGCATGACCGTCGTGCCCGGTGCGACCGACGGCAGCGCATATGTGCCGTCGGCCTCTTTCACTACAAATGGGAAGCTGCTTTTGAGGAAGTTGGTGGCATATGCTCCGGCCTGGACGTCGACGAACGGGACGCCAGCGGCGCGGCCGTATTCCGTGACCTGTGCCTTGCCTTCGAAGGCGTCGTTTGTGTATTTGCCGCCGCTGATTTTCTTGATGGATATCAGGCCGGACCAGATGATACCCTTCACCCCCGTGGCCTTGGCGGCGTCGATAAGCAGCTTTCCCTCCGACACTTCCTGTCATTTTGATCAGCGGGTGTTGAAAAAAAAAATCTGGTGCATATATATTACCCTCTCCAAGCTCATATGTTCCCAGTAATTCGTGACCAACTAAACCGTGCACGCAATGAGCGGACCGAAAATCGAACTACGGGCATTATCAAACATGGTTGAACAACTTACGAAGGCATAATCCACGCCAACGAACGCCTTGTACACCTCCTCTTTGTTTTCCAGGACCAAATTCACCGCGACCACCTCCACGCCCCGTTTTTTGAGTGCCTCCGCGGCTGGTTTTGTGGCATCCCGGGTGAATCCGCGGATGCGGTACGGCTTGTTGGATTCCACGAGCGCCTTGATAACAGAGCCGCCTTGAACGCCAGTGGCGCCGACTACAGCAACGAGGGGCACCGATTGAGCTTGGGTAATCGTCATAGCAGAAAAGCGTTGTATGGGATGGGATGTGTTTCCGTTTGTTCGTTACTTCCTGCTTTTAAATGGACTGCGTCAGGCCAAGTCTTATACAACTTGAAGCTATATCCCGACTTGCCGGCAAATTAATCATCAGCATGTAATATAGATTGTTCTACTTAAGTATGGATCTCTTCTATATTCTCAACGCTCTCACTCGGATCCCGCATGGAGGGAATTCTGTCAAAACTTCAATGGCATGTTCTTCCCGAACGTGTGAAGAAATATGTACCGCCTTTGTGTCTGAATTGCGACAAATCACTGAGGCAAAAGCATGGCTTGCGCCGCTCTGCGGCTTGGATCCCGGTACATATGTCCTGAATGGGTCTGTATTTCTCGCTTTGGCATTTGCCTAATTTGGTTGTTCTTTAGTGGTGTCGGATACAAACGGAATCCAGAGGCAATATCTTCCTCGGTTGAACTAACACACCAAATAAAGCCAAATTTCAGTCTGCACTGAAATGTGAATTTATTTGGTAAGAATCAATATACATATCAGCCACATTGGATTTGGCCAGTATCTACTGCAGCTGATTCTCATAGTTATTTTGTAAGAATCAATACACATATCAGCCACATCAGATACGGCCCGTATCTGATGCAGCTGATTCTCGTAAAGAAACTCAAAGAATCAATGTGAGTTTCTGCTGGGCTGAAATCTTTGAGCAAATTTTGCTATTTGTTGATAAAAATAGCAGCCAATAGCATAAATAGCTCAGGGATTTCAGCAGTACAGAAACTCGCTTCAATTCTTTGAGTTCTTTATGAGAATCAGCCACATCAGATACGGCCCGTATTTGATGCGGCTGATATGTGTATTGATTCTTACAAAATAAATCTGAGAATCAGCCGCCTCAGATACAGGCCAAATCCGATGCGGCTGATATGTGCATTGATTCTTACCAAATAAATTCACATTTCAGTCCAGACTGAAATTTGGCTTTATTTGGTGTGTAAATTAATTTTCAGCACAAGCTCTCATCATATATCTATGAAAGCGCCCCACTGTGTTCAATGTAGCGGCTGTCGAAGACCTGTTGTTTTCGCGAATTGCATTCGGGTCTTCGGAGAACCCGCCGGGAGTCCCGCTCCTCGGCAACCCGCCGCACTTTTGTTGGATCCGGAGACAGTATTCAACAAGCGACGGGCCCGGTGGCCCAGGGACGCGCTGTCCGTCTATCCAATACTCAATCTTGCGGCATCTGAAACACAGCCGGAAGCGCGCTACACATACGTCACCGGCATTTCCAAGTTCCCATTTTGTAGACACTGCCTTCGAGTCGCCGACACGGTTCTTTGATCACTGGCCTGCAGCAGGGCTGCCGTACTTGCTGCTCATCTCTGAATTCTTCACCCGCTCCACAATACACGGTCCGTGTCTCCATCGTCCAGCCCTCTTCTAATACACTGACATGTCCTCTGAAGGTCGAGGAGTCACCCGCCAACAAGAAGAACAGCTGACTCGCCCCGCAAGAAGCTTCCGGTCCAACCCTGGGTGATAGGTGTGTTGACAATGCCTTTTGCCAGACTCGGGCTTGGAGTTACGACGGAGGTGCAGACGATAATAACCGCTGAGGTTTCGCAGACTTTTGGTACCGACTGGCTTCGCCGGCTCTTTCGAGTTCCACTGACGGACCACCGTTCATCCCTACCGAAGCCTCAGAGAAAAAACATGCATTTAGATGGACTAGCTGAGGTTTCCCCATGATATGATACACCGAGCGCGCACGGCGATGGCTACCTAAGATTATATGCGGAAGGTCGGACTGCGTTCTGCGAACGCGGCGTCCAATTCAACGACTGCGAACATTGCGCGAACCTATTAAACGTCATCTTCAGTTTCTGCTACACAGCAAGTGAAATCGGCATCAAGCTATCTGAGAAACTGAGTCTCCGATGCTATCATTCTGTCGTCGGCATTCCATAGATGCGATTTTGGGATTGCAATGGCGGTATCAATTCCTTGTCATATTTATCAATTCGTCCTGGCATCTGAATCCAGACCAGGAAAACGCGCCAAATTAAAAAATCCAACAATTGTGATGGGTGTTCAACTTCAACATAAATATTGCGCGTAAGTCTACCTCGTTCGGCTCAATATAAGTCAGGAAGAAAGACGATTTCGAGATCTTCTGGGACTGGAAATGTATATACCAGCAGAATCGATAATTATGCCAACGCCTTGCTCCAGTCCGCGTGTTTCACAAACTCTACCCAAGTACGCGGTGGTCGCGCGAGGCCATCTTTGTTGGTGATAGCGTCTCCAGTATGATCTGCCAGATACTGTCTTCAGCGAAGGTATGCTGGACCACTGCTTCACGTACAACCAAACTCTTCCCAAAATTGGAATGCGCTGACAACTCCGTCGATAACGTAGGAGGGCATCCCAAGCGCTGTAATAGGTTGCACGAACTCTTCCTTGGTTATTTGTTGAAATACGACCTTCTTCCCGGTTACTGAACAGACCACTGAGATCTTTACGGTGAAGATTCATAAACGCACACTACCTTCAGCAAGTTGACGAGCCATTTCTTCGACTGTGATCTCTTCGCCACTGGTAGACACGTCCGTGCCGTCTGGAAAGACAGGCTGCTCTAGCACTCGGCGAACATATAAACCGTAATCGTTCTCCGCGTCGATTACGGGTACAATGGTCTTAGGCCCCACGAGCCACCGGATCGCATATGTATCATCCGGCTGTTTCGCCAACATCATCGGGTTCTTAAGGAAACTGCTTGCGTAGAATCCCGCTTGGACGGTCACGAAGGGGACGCCCGAACCGCGCCCGTATTCTGTTACAATTGCCTTCCCCTCGAATTGATGGACTTCTGTGTATTTTCCGCCGCTGATCTTCTTGGGGGAGACCAGCCCGGACCAGACGATGCCTTTCACACCCGCTGTCTTAGCCGCGTCGATGAACATCTTCCCCTCTGCGATTTCCTATCATTCCGATTCAGAGAATTTCAGGCGTTGAACGAACACACGTACCCTCTGCATGTCAAGGTGCTCCCAATAATTTGTCACCAGCTGATGGGTTGAGCGCTTGAGCCGCGGAACAGTTGTGAAAAAATGTTGAACTCACGAAAACATAATCCGCGCCAGCGAATGCCTTGTAAACTTGCTCCCTGTTATCCACAACTAAATTGACCGCAACCATCTCGACGCCCTGATTTTTAAGCGCCTGCGAGGTCGCCTTCGTGACATCTCGAGTAAACCCACGGATGCGGTATGGCTTGTCGGATTCCGAGAGGGCCTTGATCACACTTCCGCCTTGAGCACCAGTCGCGCCAACCACGGCAATGAAAGGAGCGGAATTGGTCTGTGTGATTGTCATTGCTGGCTGAGTGGACGATTGCTTTGAGTTTTTGGATTGGTTGATTTTACCCAGTTCATCTATCTCGCCTTTATAAAATGTGAAAGAAGATGCCGGAGGCAGCCGAATGCTTATAAAGACGACGCGCCCCGCCGGGCCCGTGAATTCACTCGGGCCCGTCGCTTGTTGGATATTGTCTGGTGTGATTACATTTCCTTCTTAAAGGGATATACTCGTCATCACCAAAAGTAACCGGAAATTGATCGATTGTGACAGATCACGTGAGCTGGGATCAATCATACCTTACCGTCAGATACCTACGGATATTAGCTGCGGACCACGCAACTTGTTTGGGGAGAATTGCCTCAGTATTGCTCTATAGGGACCAGAAAATATTACTAACCTATGTTTGAATTATGCCATTTTCTCCAGCAATCAAAGGAAACTTCGCGAATAAAATACCAGGAGCCTGAAGGCAAAGTGGGGGTACCTTGCAATAGATTAACAGGCATCTCTGATAGATTCTGGAATGGTTCGGTTTGTAATTAAGTCCCAGATTCCTGCAGCAAATTGTGCCATAGTATTATTCATCATATTCCAGAATTGCCTGTTGAGCAAGTGATTCAGATGATAATTAGTGATGTAGAACATCATGGATGTATAGAACGATTACTCTGGAGTGCTCCAGTCAGGTCTTGCACAAATTTGGGTTGTTCACAGTACCGTTTTTTGGGGTTTACTGGATAGCAGCTTGCACAAGATCCATGCAGACATGGCTTGTTCTGGAAAATGTGGTGATTATAAGGATCCATTGACTTTACTTGAATTCTAAGTCATGAGGCATATGAAGCATATGCCAAGGCATGGTCCTGACCACTGAAAACTCCATACCTACTTCCAAACCAAGCCCTACATCTCAATTTTTGACACATACAGCGAAAATGAACAGGCCCTAAACAGTTCATCTCCATAAAGTGGGCACATAATTTTTGATACCAAAATTATTCCGGAGGATGAGAATATATCCAGATAAACACCCCCAGGCGATTAGACCAAGAATATTCGACAAATTCCGGCTGTAATAAGGCAATTTCCGGTTACTTTTGGTGATGACGAGTAGTCAAGGTTCTGCCGAAACTTTACATAGTTGACTAAGGAGATTCTTGCCCTTAGATACCCAACATCACACCACTCGAATTACGTAGGAGCAATCACATTAGGCAAGTGCCAAAGCGAGAAATATAAACCCAGTTAGGACATCTATACCGGGACTCCACCTCCGTTTCTTCGATGTTCGCCGCTCTGCAGTGTAAGCCATACTTTCACCAGGCGGGAGATAGCTATTCACATATATGGATTCACCACCGGATACGCCCAGTGACTTGTCACAGTATCCAAGTACAAGCCCCGAAGATGCGAACACAGCGGCCGTGAATATTTCTTCCACATGTTCAGGGGAGGAATGGACAGAGCTTCGTTTCCTCCGAGGTTCGGAGAGGTGGCTTGAGTAAGGCGGAATACGACTACCCAATCGCTGTTAAGTAAGCCGTGTTTGACCCAGGCCTCTCACTTTCGACACGGTTCCATTCTTCCAGATACCGATAGAAAAACTCTGTAAAGACAACGAATCTACATGTGGTTAAGAGACATCTCTGGATCGAATCTCAGGTAGAATACTGTACTATTTCGACCAAGTGTTCACGCCTTGTGACCTGTGACCACCTCTGTTCATTTGCCATCAGTTCATCGGGCTCGGGGACCTGTGACACCTATTTTCAAGTGTTCATTTGAGATTGCGCATCATGGATGGCGGGGAATCGTACTTCGATGCGTAAATTATTGCATCAGATTGTCATCAATCCGACAATCCCATACAAGCAATTTTTCTGTCGCATTTTCTAGGGCTTCATCCTCCGGAATTCCCAACGGCCTTGTTCGACAAAGGAGATTGGGTCTCCCAAGGAAAAATATGGCGAGACATTCCCCTGCACGTCAAAAGAGTCTGCGATCAGGACTTTGTCATTCCCGAGCCATGGCGTCTGTGGATCTGTCTGCTTGAAAAATTGTGAAAGTGCCGTTCGAAGTCATAAAATTGAGATTCCGGGGAGAAATTTTCGATTTTTTAGCTACAAAAATATTTAAATGGCCCACTGTTCAGTTGCGTCGGTGACCTGTGGCTACTTTTACCAAGTGTTCAGTTCGGTGGGTGCTGTGACCTGTGACTGAACACTTGGTCAAAATAGTACAGTAACTCATGCAACCAAGTCGAGTCCGACCACTCGTGATGCAGAGTAGAAACGGGCCGCGTACGTAATGCATATGATAGAAGAGTTAGCAATTATAACAGTGTTAGATGCTGATGATTCATTTGCCAGCGAGTCGGAATACAGCCTGTTTGTAAGAACGAAAGGCCTGGAAGGTCTTGGGCCTGACGCAGCATTTAAAAGTAGGAAGTAACGAGCAGCAGTAACCAGATCTCAACTCCTACAACCATTTCCACTATGACAATTACCCAAGCTCAATCTGCGCCCCTCGTTGCCGTGGTCGGCGCCACTGGCGTCCAAGGCGGCAGTGTTATCAAGGCGCTCTCGGAATCTGAGAAGCCATATCGCATCCGCGGATTCACCCGGGATCTCACAAAGACAACCGCGGAGGCACTGAAGAAACAGGGCGTGGAGATGATTGCAGTGAATTTGATTCCAGAAAACAAGGAGGTTTACAAGGCGTTCGCCGGCGCAGACTACACCTTCGTAGGTTTCAACTCAGTGGTTCAACTTTCGGCTCACTGCGCGCGAACGATGTAGTTGGTCACGAATTACTGGGAGCAAATTAGCAAGGAAAAGGTAATGCCACTCCATCACTATCGCTTGACACCGGCTCAAAAAAAACGTGCCAGGAAATATCGCAGGGAAAGCTGCTCGTTGACGCATCGAAGGCCGCCGGGGTTAAAGGCATCATCTGGTCCGGTCTCGTGTCTGCGAACAAAATCAGCGGAGGAAAATATACAAAAGTCGAAGCCTTCGACGGAAAGGCACTGGTAACGGAATACGGACGTGCGTCTGGCATTCCATTTGTTGACGTCCAGGCCGGATTCTACGCTACCAACCTCCTCGGGAGTCTTCCACTGTTCGCTAAACAAACAGGCAGACGGCACATATACGTTGTCATTTGCCTTGAGTCCAAGCACAATCATGCCCTTTATTGACATAGAGAATGACTACGGCTTGTGTCCGGCGGGTGCTTGAAATGCCTGTTTTCCCGGATGGGACCGAATTTTATACCACCAGCGAGGACATCACGGTAGAGGAAATAGCCCGTCAGATTTCTCAAGGTACTCACAGTCTTGAGCACGGGTGAATACTCACTGTCTTTCGCAGTCACTGGCAAGAAGGTTGCATTCAAATAAATTACGGCTGAACAGTCCGCGCAGCGCTTTGTTTCCCTCGGCTTCCCACCTGGGGCCGGCGCCGACACTGTGGAGTTCTTCAACGAGTTTGGATGTACATAGTATTCAATTCGTGCGAGATCTTTTCATTGACGGTTTGCATCCTTCAGACTACGGAGGCAAGCCGTCCTCCAGCAAACAGGGCCTTGCGCGCCCGACGCGCACTTTCGCCGAGTTTGTGAAGGCTGCCGATTGGAGCAAGATTCTTGGCTGATGTACTAGTGGTCTCCTTGACTTTCGAATGTTTGAATGAGAAATAATGAATCCGCGCGTGCTTATTTCAGAACGATAAGGAAAAAAATGAATGTTTATTATCATATATCACGCCCGGGTCTAGGATTGTTCTGCTTCTTATTCAATGACTTGCTCCCAAATTTCTTACTTGCTTTTTCAGTTTGGTCCACATGTATCTTCAAGCATTGACTGCATCCGAGAAAAAGATGGCGCAACAAATCGGAAATCGCAAATTGTAGGCTCTGTTGAGTAGGGCATCAAACCGTGCGCAATACGACCACGGGCGTAAAAATTACGCCCGCATTTGGCCCACGGGACGGCCCGACCCGTGCGTAACTTAGCATCGCGGACGCTATAGACGGGACGGGTCCTGTGCGTATAGCCGTGAACGGGCGTAATTTACAGGTGGTCGAGTGATGCTGCAAGATCAATAAACTTTGAGTGAGTTATGAACTATATTTGAGTGAAATACCTTACCAACTGTCTGAGACAACTTTAGGGTTGTTCGTGAAAGCGAGTTTTCGGCAGGTCAGTGCAGCGTCGGACAGTTTCGGACACTTCCGACATGCACCTTGCAGCATGCCGAGAGCTCCCGGAACTGTGGAGAGCCGCGGGGGACGACTGCCGACTCCAAGCGAGCGATTAGCGACCATCGGCAGGGGGGTCCGCAGCAAAAACTGGTTCACCAAACCTCGATCCAGGATACCCGTAAATTACGCGTAAACGCACGGTTACGGGGTGCCGTATTACGCCCTACCCCGTACCGTGACCCGTCCCGTCTGGAGGTCGCCCAAAACCTTAGACGGGACGGGGGCGTACTTAACCGTGGTCCGTAATTACGCCCCCGCAAACCCGTAAGGTTACGGGGACGGTTTGATGCCCTATTACTGTTGAGATTCGAGTTCATAGGTTACACAGCCAATACATACTCATCACGATGATCAAGGAACATGGGAGAAGCACCCAGCGCTTCAACCAGCGCGTGCAGCGGAGCTTCGACAAGGACGGAAACTCGGAAGTGCGGCTCCAGTCAAAGAGCTATGAGCGCCTCGATTACCCGGCTCTTATTGAGCTGGCAATTGAGACCCTTCAGTAAAAGGATCGATATCATGACGTTGTCCCGAGAAAAGTGCGGCTCTGCCGTTTTGGCTGCAATGAGGCTGAAGATGCTGAGCTAGGCTGGGATTTACGAGTACAGCTTAGTACAAGTCGCCTCGGAGTTTGAAAATTATGATGGCATGTCCTACGTAGTCTCCCCTAGGCAGACGCTTCAACAAATTTGAGCTCGTACCTCGCTTGTTGAATGTCCTACGCACCTTCCAAAGCTCCCAATGAGGCCGTTCTTTTGGCAAATACGAATTTCGATCCACAAGGGGCGCTCAGATTTTTTTCACGGATTTTACCGCAGGTAATGAAGGAGCTCTGGGTATTTCTTTTCGAGGTTTTTGGGCGATAATTGATGGAGCGATCGTTTAGCAGTTGCCAAGGCGTTTCAATTTAAAACTCCGAGGCGCCTCGTGTTCGTTAACTCCAGCCTCTCTATTATACTATACGTGATCTGAACGACTGTCTTCATATTTCACGCCCGGTAGACTAGAGAGGCTGAAACGAGCCTAATGCTGAGCATGTGTTCTTCTACTGCCTTGCTGATAGCCACCATACCGCCCCTCCTTAGATCCGACATTGCGATGCTTACTCTGGACAGCACTGTGGTTCTCTCTATAAAACAAAGTACCAACCCCCAATCCTTCCAACAAAGATATCAAGCAGCACCAGCCGACTATCATGAAATTCTTTGTCCCTGCTCTTGCCGCTCTTGCCTTCCTCACTCTGGCATTGCCTACCGCTCAAGCTCAATGCAACCCACATTGCATTGGAGGATCGATCTGCTGTGGCGATGTTTGCCTCCGTCCTAGGGATTGCGTATGTTATATACTCTCCATTGACATACATAGCTGAGGTATGTTCGTAGGCCAAACGCTCCGAGCTCCAGTAAAGAATCGTTGGAAGAACCTTGATGAGAGAGACTTCTGAAGAAACCCATACTCAACATAGTGCAGAAAAAACTTGTCGTAACAGAGAAATGCCCATGCCATTAAAACTACGAGTGGGTAGAACCGAGCGGACAATGTGTCGAATTAACCTTGCGAACTCGGCAATTGTGAGGTACCAGGGGATTACCCGGAGGGCCTTTGTAATTCGTATAAGTTGTTGCAGGCGCTTCACACCAGCTCCTAATTACTTCAGTTGTCAACATGCCTCCGCTTCCCTATGGTAGCACCTCATAAACATATTCATACTTGTGGGGAGAAAATATGATTCAATTTTACAGAATGAATTTCAATTTGTATATCGGCCTAGGGTTAGGGTCGGCAATGAAGATACCGCTAATACCAGATTTTTGGGGATCCAGCATACGGCATAGGCCCGCATATCATGAGCCTATTTTCGGGTGCCGGGGAACGTACTGGAGAGGAGCAGGAGTGGAATGCAAAAATGTCTGTAGTCCGCATCGAGGTGGAGCATTTGTTGACGTCCAGGCCGGGTTTTACACTACCAACTTCCTCGGGAGTTCAATGCTGGCCAAAAAGCCCGACGGCACATATGCGCTGTCATTTGCCACGAAGCCAACCACAATTATCCCCGTAATTGACATGGAGAATGAATATGGTTTGTATGTCCGGCGGGTGCTTGAAATGCCTGTCTTCCCGGATGGGACGGAGGTTTACACCGCCAGTGGGGACATCACGGCGGAAGAAATTGCTCGTCAGCTTTCTCAAGGTACCCAGAACCTTGGCTGCTATGTTTGGGTGAATACTCAGCGTCATTTGCAGGCACCGGCAAGAAAGTTACATTCAAACAAGTCACGGCTGAACAGGTCGCGCAGAACATTGTTTCGCTCGGGGGCTTCCCACCTGAGGGAGTTGCCCAGGTTATGGAGGGATTCTTGTTCTTCACCGAGTCTGGATGTAAGTGGTATCTATTCTTTTGAGATCTTTTCGCTGACGGTTTGTACCGTTCAGACTACGGAGGCAAGCCGTCCTTCAGCAAACAAGGCCTTGCGCGCCCGACGCGCACTTTCGCGCCGAGTTTGTGAAGGCTGCCGATTGGAGCAAGATTCTTGGCTGATGTACTAGTGGTCTCCTTGACCTCCGAATGTTTTTTGAATGAGAAATAATGGATCCGCGCGTGCTTATTTCAAAACGATAAGAAAAAAAAGAAATGCTTAGCAAATGTCCTGAATCCTAATTATTGAGCAGTCTGCGGATGTATGGGATTGGTATGATAGGTACCAAAAGAGATGAAATCCCTGGCACTCTGCAAATTGTTTCAATTGTTCAGCTTGAACTTCGGAATTCAGGCTTGGGCGCGTTTACTTGATCAAGAGTTTTTTATACCTTTTGTGCAGCGTTGTATAGACGCTCTGATTGCGAGTATCTCTTAATTGAACAACACTACCACTCAAATTACGTACCCAATACGTACCTAAGGGTAGACCAAATTGGCAAGTGCCAAAGCGAGAAATATAGACCCATTTAGGAAATCTACTCTATATCGGGCCAATCTCCGCTTCATCGGCATTCACCCACAGAGCAGCAGCGAGAACCGGAAAACTGCCTACATGTGCTTAAAAATATGGAACTCACTCAGACACACGGTGACCGCACAGTCCAAGTCGATCGCGAAAATTGCGGGAATATGAGATGCCTTTGATATGATGGAATAACATAAAGAATTATAAAGCAATCGGCACGATCTCGAACGCGTGCCGGAGTTAGGCGCAGGCGAGAGTATGCAAGTGCCATGCCATGCGTCATGCATCCATAAACGCCGCGCCCGTGCCCCACACGCCCATCACCACCGCCAACGCGACGACACACGCGTCGAAGACCCCACACCGCCGCTCGAGCGCCACTTTTGCTGCAATCGGGCCGATGACGCACAGCACGAATGCGGAGAACGAGCCCAGAAAGGCCACTGGGGCGGAGTCAGTCAGCATCAGAAAGGAAATGGGAGGAGGAGGACGGGGGAAGCGAGAGAAAGATGGCAGGAGGGGTAGACGAGAGGGCAGTCGAAGGAAGGAATGGGAAGGGGGTGGAGGGGGAGACGGAGAAAATGTGCATACTCGCGGCACTGAATTCGGGAACGAGGATGGACACAGCGACGGAGAGCAGCGTGACCGCCACGCGCTGCAGGATGCCTAGGGCGCTCTTGAGCGAGACGCGCGACCCGCGGTGCGGCTCCGCGAGCTTCGCCTCCAGCTCCTCGGGCGCGGCGATGGGGCTGTCGATGCCGATGAGGATTTGGATCGCGGTGTTCAGCGGCTGGGTGGTCAGCGCGAATTTGGACCTGCGCCGCAGTTAGTGGATATAGGGAGCAAGCAAGAGACGCGACGCACAGAGGGCTGATGACGAGCATCCATAGGGCCGCCTGATTGAGAGCCGCGTTGTAACCTGGCGTGCTGACAAGCTCCATGCTGATCTGCACAAAGAAAGGGGCGGGCAGTGAGAGGGGTCGAGCGGACGAAGATAAGATATCCGCACCTCCTGGCTGACAGAGTTCCCGAACATAAGATACCCTGCGCACCCGATAAGCGCGTAGATAGACGTAGCAACGACCTGAAAAACCGACTTCAGATTCAGAGAACACGGACATATGATAAAGACGCACGAAAGCCCAGTCGATCATCTTATTGAATTCGCTGGGGTCGGTCATGTCCCGCGCCAACGAAGGGATGACCGCGTGGCCGGAGAACCCGGCCATGAACAGCCCAAAAGCGATCCCGAGGTGGTTCCAGTTGTCGATGCCGAACGACGTGTCTGCAGGGCTCCACAGACTTCCAGGAGACTCAGTTTTGGAGACGCCGTCGACGAGGATCACGACGACGACGAGAATAGTGGACAGGATGCCGAGGATGGAGGTGTAGCTCAATAAAGATAGGGGTAAAAATACGGTGGGGATGAGGCTGTCGGATATGGTCAGTCGGGAAGGGCAGCGGGGGACGATGAGAGACGCACATCAAGATACCCCATAGCTTGTAAGTGTTGGAGGAGTAGTGCGGGAGGAGGGCGTTGAGGGAGTCGGCGTATAGGGTGACGAGTATGACGCTGACGGCGAAGAGCTCGAGGCAAAAGAGGATGCTGATGACAACGGTGGAGCGCGGACCAAAGGCTTTGCGGCCAATGTCCGCGTAGGACCGGAGACGCGGGTCCGAGAGGATTATTCCTGCGAGTATTTTGGCACTGTGAAGCGCGTGAGCGGCAGGCGAACAGGTCGCGCGGCTGAAACGCACGTGTAGCAGCTAATGTAGCCGTAGAAAATGATCAGGACGAGGCCCATGCTCCACCCAGCGTAAGCGAATGCCAGTGGCTCGGACAACATCCCGATGCCCAGCAGAATGGCAATGGAATTGAAGAGCTGCACGTCGAGAGTGAGGAGACATTGCAAGTGAGTGGCAGATGACGCACCGTTTGCCCGAATGTGCTCTGGCCGCCGTAATTGTATTTCATACTTCGCGCCGAGGCGGCGGACGAGCGGCGTCGTGCATGCGGCCTAGAGGGACCTGCGAGGGGCACTGCAAGGGAGTCATTTGCGGCAGTCGACGTGCGCCTGGGATGGGGGGTGTTGGTGAAGGAGATGGTCTTGCGCAGAAGCGGTGTGCGTTCAGTTCGTTCCTCGGTTCGTTCGGGTCGTAGGCTCGTCGGGGCCGGGACTTTTCGTGAAAAATGGGAGGGCAGCGCGGGGTGTGGTAGGGCTCTCTGAGCGCTCGGAGGGTATATCATCCCAATCAAACTGGCCGATAAGGCCGTCCGACTCTTGGGGCGAGGCGTCGATTTCTTGGATGTCTTCCTCTTCGATATCCTGGTCAGTAAACCCCAACCCAGCCTCTTCATCGGAGAATGGGTCCGAGTTGTCTGACTGGGAGGCTACGGTGGAGCCAGCAACAAGAAATTGCGCTCGACGGTCTGTTGGCCAATTTTAGCGAGAAAAAGACGTGATTGAAGGCCGGAACGCACAGGATGCAATGGCATCTCGAACGCTCTGCCCGCTCGAGGCAGATCCGACCTGAAAGCTCGTCGGGAGGCTGGTCATGGTGGTCTGCGCTAACGCATATGATCAACGGAAGCAAAGTGCGATACGCCAGATAAGAACGTCAACGCAGTGTGACAGAAGCGAAGGACCCATGGCGCTCCGGGTGAGAATATCGCGCAGGGTAAGAGCCGGATTTTTTTTTGTGGGGCAAAGGACGGGAAAAGAAGCGCCGCCGCCTGTAGGTCCGGCCGCATGCAGTGTGGCCGTGCACGTACCCGGCGCTCGCATAGGCGTGGGCGCCGGATTGCTATGGAAAACGCTCATAACCTAAGAATATATTCAAGGTGGCAAAACATTCTGGGCACGTCGAAGGTGTAGGTCAGGAGTAAGATGAAGTAGACGTAAACAAGTACATCGGACCTCGCTTTGACTTCCGAGCTTCTTTGAACTCAAGTCTATGCATTTTTCTCATTTATGCCGCTACATACACTCGTTGGAGAATGCCATGCCGATAGTACAAGGTCGAGAGGGGAATAATGAAGAGAATATTGCATAGATCGAGGGATTGTCCAATACACAAGTCATAAATGCGGAGTGCCCATATATTTGAGGTGCAGCGGGCCAAGGAAGCATAACGGTCGCGAGTAAGTATGGTTGCATTAGAACTATAATGCAAACATCACGTCTGTAAACCAGCTGGTCATTTTCACCTGCAAAATTGCGATCATCAGGTCATTTCCCTCGAAAATTGAAGATGGTAGCGTATCATAAAAGTAGTAAGGAGGGGCTGCCATACCACCAGTTCGGTCATCCAGCCCAAACGGGCCCGACTCGTTACACTCCTAGATGGAGGTCTCTTGCACGGAACTCGATCACCATACTTTTCGTCTCTGGGAGAGTAGACGCGTCGGAAAGGCGTTACTAGAATGATGAGTTTGACCTGGGCAGTAAGAATATAAGCTGAGGTGACCTCGGAGGAAGTAATTGAAGACATACCGTTGGCCTAGATCATGATGGACCGCCCATTTCTACCCAGCGATCGGAATTGTGCCAGCAATTCGCGGAAGTCGCAGCACAGGAGCTAGCAGAAGAAGATCGTATCCAGAGTAGGCCCAGTCTGCGACGTGTGGCGTGCGGAAGACGTGGAACGGGGGAGAGGCGTATAGATTGCAGAAGATATTGGGTGACCGAGGAAATCGTCGTGTATGTGAAGGACACGCCGGTATTGCTGGAGAAATACGACGAGGTACAAGTTTGTGCCGGTATTATAGCGTCTGTCAAGAGACTACCCCAGCACAGACTTCTGACTGGCAGACTTGACCGGCAGACTCCAGATCGGTGCACGGACGACTTTTTCACACTAGCCAGTGACTCATTTAAAAAATAAATTCGGATTCCATGGGTCCCAGGCGCTTGAAGAATTGCTGTTTGGGCATATTTTCAAACCCTCGCCCATTCTTTGGGTGAGTGGAATGTACTTGTCAATTTTAACAGGAACTCACTCACAAGTTGTATGACGTTCCGAGCAAATGATTCAAACCACTAAACGCTATCCGCCCACCAGTGTGGGGTGATCCGATGTTTCGCCGACGTCGGATCGGCGCTTGATGGGATCTGTCAGAGAGCTCCGAGAGGTTCCGGGCAGTCGCTGAGCTCCAGTCCCGTCCGATGCACTTTGGCACGCATGTCACAAATTCATGACCTGTGGATATCGAGAAATTTCTGTGAATGACGTCCGAACGACGTCTTTGACCAAATCTTGCGTAGCCCGTGATATTCACGCAGGATTTGGTCAAGTCGAAGTATTCCCAGCCAATTCCCCCTCGAATTTCGAGTGCAAGAAACAGTATTAAAATCACGAGATGCCCGACGCCGGGGACGAGACTTGGGCTTTCGACGAGCGCCTCGGAAGGTGTCTGACAGATCCCATCAAGCGCCGATCCGACGTATCGGATCACCCCACACTGGTGGGCGGATAGCGTTTAGTATTCAAACCCCGCTCAGCCCGCCTTACAAACCGCCTTACAAACGAGTTCGCTCAAACGTCATTCTGCTTCAATATCAAGACGGCGTGGGGGCCCACCTAGACCGCGGAAGCCCCACTTTCTTTGAATTATTTCGCCCGCCACCCCGTCATTCTCTGTCGTAGCGAATCACCGCGGATTACCAAGTCGGAGGCGGCCACAACTTATAAGAAGCGGGTTTCTGTAATTTGGGCACCAACATGTCCTCCTACAAGTCATTCGCAGTTATCGGCGCCGGCGCTCTTGGGTCCACAATCGTCGCTGCCTTCGTTGCCCAGAACCTTCCCGTCGTCGTCCTCGCTCGTCCGGGATCCAAGAGCACAGACAAGCTCCCTGCCGGCGCCAAGCTCGCCACCGTCGATACCAGCGACGCCGCTGCTGTCGCTGCCGTTTTCAAGGAGCACACCGTCGATGTAGTACTTTCGACCGTCACCGGGAACGCCACCGGCGCACAGAAATCCTCATCGAGGCCGCCAAGGCCGCGAACATCAAGCTGTTTGTTCCGTCCGAGTATGGAGTGCCAACAGAAGGCCTGAACGAGGGTATCTGGGCCGAGAAGAACCAGATTGCGGAGCAGTTGAAGAGCGCCGGTATCCCGTCTCTCAGAATCTACGTCCGTAAAGCTTCCCTTTGCATATATCACAGGTGCTAAACCAACGCTATAGAACGGTCTTTTCACCGAATACATCCCGTGGCTATTCTTGAACGCGGAGACCAAGAAGATCCATATTGTGGGCAAAGGCGAGGCCCCGATCTCCGTGACGGCGCTCCCTGATGTTGCGGGTTCGTCGCACCATTTTAACTCAACCATCTATGCAACTAATCTGTGATTCCACAAGGATTCGTCGTCCACGTTTTGACCACGCTCCCGTCCCGCCGAGCTGGAGAACAAGATATTCCGCATTGAGGGCGACCGCACCAAAGCCAATGACCTCGGTGCACTGTTCAAGACCGCAGTGGAGTATGTCACCGAAATTCCCGGGGAGATGGGGGACATCAAGACCATCGTGGCGACCGAGCTTGATTCTGGCCTTGGTAGCACCGGGTGGAGTGTCGTGACCAAGAGCGAGGGAACTGGCGATGCCGCCGCGAGCAGCGCTAACAAGCTTTGGCCCGGGCATCACTGGAAGACGATCAAAGAGGTTCACGGATTGTGATATTACTTACAAGCTGTCGTAGCGAGCGACGCCGCTGTCGTTATTTAAATCGCCTTCCTAGGAAACAAAACTGAGAAACGCAAATAAGATGCAAAGAGCACTAGCCTTGCGCTGCTGTCCCCTCTCTATCATCTCGGGATTCTTCGTGACCTTCCCCACAAGCTTCTCGGCACCACCTGCGACGGGGAAGAATGAGAACAAGGATCCACGACTGAAACGAAGGGAAAGTACCTTTAATTTTATCGCCCACGCTTGTTTGCCGCCGGAGTTATTGGACGTATCACCATACTTGTTCGAAGAGGATCCACTGCTGTATTGATTCCCCGAGCCATATTTGTTGTGCCCTACCAGATTAGATTGTGCTACAATCTAATCTACATGTGACACGAAGCCTACGCTGTATCCTCCACGCTACCTTGCCTTCCACTCAGGCGGCTCGCAAGCTCGCCGCCTGAGCTCGCACCAAGAGCAAGTTAAGAATCGCAGTCAAAGGGGAGTATATACAACTTTAGTGGGAGTGGGACTCATCCAGTCCCACTCATCACTGTTCAGTCCCACTCCTATGTGTGTGCCGTGTGGGAGTCATTTTAACCGAGTGTAACTGGCCATTTGATCGTACGCGGCATGGTACTCACCAGTTGATGGTGCCGAACTGTAACCGTGATCACTGCGTTCCGAGGTCCCGTAGACAGACCCTGTTTACGTGAGGCTACGTCAGTCTACATCAGTTTACTACGTAAACTGAGTGTGTCTATCCCACGTAGACTATTTTTGGTCTACGTGGGTCTATTGTCGGTCTACATCTGTCTACCCCGGGTAGACTATGTGTGTCTACCACTGTCCCTACTCCCAGGGACTCCCTGCCGCCCTCTGCCGCCTCCTCTGGTGTCTCGATTGTGCTCGGGCACTAAACACTATTCGCCCGACGCCGTGGCGCATTCCGTAAGGCAGGGTAAGGCGTGATGCCCGTGATGTGGCAGCTGTCAGGGCGTGCTCGGCGCAGTCTTTGTGAACGTCGAGCCAACCTCTGTAGGTATAGTAGTAGGTAGTCATGTTTATAATGTGAAGTAGTGTGGCTTCATGAGAAAATTAACTGACCAAGAAGAATGCAAATTTTACTGACCCACCGCGTCATGTCAGCTCAGATTATTTGGAACTGCCACATCACGGGCATCACCGCCTTACGTTGCCTTACGGAATGTGCCACGGCGTTGGCATTTAGTTGGCATTTAGTGCTCGACACAGTTCCGCAAACAAGACTGAGAAACCAACCCGCCAGCAAGGGGTGTAGACCATGTAGACAAGGTACATCTAGCTCAAAGTCTGTCTACATCTGTCTACGGGGGTAGACTAACCCTTGGTCTACGGACCCTCGGAACGCAGTGGATCTGGTTCGTGGCCGAGAACCCTCAATGATAAGAGCTTCATGGATCATTGACTTTCGGGTGCCCTCGGCCGCTTCTTCTTCGGAGCTCGGATTTCAGTATCTGCGGAAATGGCAGGTGGACTCGTGTGGGAATGGCGAAGAGTTTGAATCGTAATTGGCTGGGGGCTCGGTTCGGGCTTCAGATGACCATCGTTGGATTGAGTAGCTCACCAGGAAAAGTGTTATCCCAGCTGAACATCGAAGATTCCAGTCCTCCAATCGAATCATAGAAACCACTGGCCAGCCCTGGTCATATATCAATGTTTGTTTCTGTCTCAACAACTTCATCTAACCTTCGTATTCTGGGGCATAGCCTAGATTGAAATATCCGCCACTCCAAAGCCTCACTTCAAGTGCTTGAGTTAAATCATGGGAATCAATAGGGGAAGTCAGAGTTGTCAATTCAGTGTCGATTCTGAGAGGCGATTCTGAAATCGATTCTGAACCGATTATGATGCCAGAATCGACCGAGAATCGAAACAGGAACCGTTGTTCCTCCTCCGGAGGAGGAAACAACATCAGAATCAACTCCAGAATCGATGGTTTTGATTCTCAGTCCCCAACAAAAACCCACTGCGGTTCGATGCCGGACTCCGAAGTGGACCAAAATCGAAATCAGAATCGACAACAGAATCGACTCGGAATTCCGTACTCTGACTTCCCCTAATAGAAAAGTACTGTTCCCTGTCAACTCTTGACCTGCTCAAAAATTACCAAATGCCGTTGGATAAATTGAGAGTGCTGAAGCTGGACCTGGTTCGATTTTTGGGACAATAGAAGCAGTCGAAACAGTGGCCGGAAAGTTGTCGGAGTCCGAATCAGAAAGAAATAATGATTACGCTGCTATCGAATGGACTCGGAGCCCGCGAAGATGGGGGCACGGGATGCAGGGACAAATGAGGCACGGCTACTGGGATGCGATCCGGCAGGAGAGAACATAGAGTTGCCTCTGGATGAGGCAGGAGAGCTTACGGAAGATCCAGCACGAGATGGAGCACGAGAGCTGAACGGAAGTCGAGTTTTGAGTGCGGTACTCGTCGAAAGAGCCATGAATGTGGTGTTTATATAGGCCTGGAATGGGATGAGGTTGATCCAAGCATCGGTGTTGTCAAGATCGAAGAATAAATGAACCAGAAAATGGTCGCCAAGCATCTTCACTGTAATATGAGCATCTGAAATCCTGAACGAAGAGTTCAACACACATAATTTCGATGCGCCCGAATTTGGTTTACTGTGGCTTTGTCCGGATCTCACAAGCTGGGGGACTTGTCGGAGTCGTTGTGCTGAAGATAGAGCTGGTATCCGTGGGATGTGATCCAAGCACTTGCATTTTCCACCGAGAAAAGGGACTATGAGTGGGATCCCCAAGAGCAGGTGTAAAGGCCTAAGAGATGGATTGGCTGCATTGTAACCCGACGTGAAAGAAACACCAACAAAGTCTCTATATGCCTTGATTTCTCCGCTAGGAATGGTTTCAGCCACCTCAAACATGTCGAAAACTCTATGCTTGGGGAATAAGTTAACGAAGGGAAATAGCATTATACCTGGATGAAAATTGAAGTCGAAAATTGATTCTGCTATGGGAAGCGGGTCAGTGAAGAGAATGAACAACTGGAAAGGTCACACCGATGGGATAGCATGGATAATGATTTGTTTCTGACAATGAAAGGTTGGGAAGGAAATGGAAAAGAGTGCAGAGGTACAGAGGACGAGATATTTGTGAACACTAATGGCTGTACTCACAGGTATTTATACTGCATCCTAGACAGTATGGTCCACTTTCCGAGAAAGAAATGACAGGTATTAAACATGCAGTACCCAGCACATTTTTCATGATATTGAAAATACTGACCCATTTAGATTACAAGTACTTGAAAGATGGCGCTGTTACAACACTGCAGGACAAGGAATATGATAATGCCAACATGCATGTAAGACATGCTGGACTGCGGATATGCCATGGTTGAGATTAATGAGATAGTAATGCAGCCAGATGTATTAGATATTAATGCAGCATGATGGCCGAGCAAGGATATTTGAAAGGGCGCACGGCGGGTGCTATGCCTCGATTGGTGGATCGGAGGTCCGAGCAAGTGATCAAGAGATACGTGCGGCCAACATGCGGCACGCGCCGGCCCTGAGCTCCAAACAGATATTGATTGCCAATCAATCCGTCTGCCGATCCATTTACGATCAGTCCCACTCGGAATGCCACCAGTCCCACTCGAAATAACCATTAAGTCCCACTAATTTGCACCAGTCCCACTAATTTAAGCACTGGAGTGGGACTGGACGAGTCCCACTCCCACTAAAGTTGTTATCACTCGTCAAAGGGCTTTGAGATCGCAGGACGCGGAGACCATTGCAAGGATTCAAGTGACCCAGCGATTGTTTAAAGCTTTGCGACGCATAGAAATGAAGGGCGAAGGAGTTCGCGCAGAAAACGGCAAGAAACTGTTCTGGAAGGGGGAAATCGGTGCGTGCCGCTGGGATTCAATTTGAAACCGTCTTGGACTTGAAGTTTACTTCGAGTAACCAAGCGACCACCGTGCGCTTTCGACCAAGTAGGATCGACCCTTCCGAGTCGATCTCGCCTAGTGCGGCCTAAGTCGATGAGGAGTAGTTGAGATACGATATGTGGGGCTGAGTCGAGGAGCTAAAGATTTGAGAGCCACTCCGTTCGAGCGCAAAGACGCCGAGTCTAGCGACGGGCACGCCTCCTAGTAGTATACGACTCGTCCAAGCAACGTCCAAGTTCTCGGCGGTCGCTCAGGGAATAACTGAATTTTGGCTCTGGGGCTCTGCCATTGGCACTCGAAGGCGGCGAGCTCCATGAGTTGCAAACCACTGAGCGAGAGAAAATGGTGTTGAGGTAGAATAGAGAGCTTGAGCCCAAGCGGCATGCCGCTTTTTAGGTTGTGCAAAAAGCGGTATGCCGCTTTTTTCTTTTTTTCCTCTAAAGGGCATTAACAAGGTGCAATAGCATCAGGGTGTGTGAATTTGAGGTGCACACAAAAGTTGTAAAAAAGCGGCATGCTGCTTTTTGCACAACCTAAAAAGCGGCATGCCGCTTGGGCTCAAGCTCTCTAATACAAGCCTCGCGAACTTCAATGGTTGGGAGCAAGTTGAGAGAAACAGAATGCGAGAATAAAGTTCGGCCGACAAAGCCGAAGGGGACTGAGCACTCTCAAACAGTCTTTTTTCCGTCTTACTTCTGGCCAATGTGCGGTGTTGCTGGGGTGATTTTTCGCGCCTGAAAGTTCACCCGATCCGCAAAAGTACCGATATCGAAATTTTATTCGACTACTAGTGTAATTACTTTCCGTGCGGCTTGGTTGACGTTGGCACAAGTTGGTATAATGAGCGCTATAAAAGAATCTAAAGGCTGGCGAGATTGAGCCCAGCCAGCAATCCGCCGACAACACCTCCGAGACCAACCAAGCTGAAGGGAGAATTAGAATTTGAGCAAATGTTAAACTCGAAGCTACTCACAGCGGCTGGAGAGCGGCGAGCAGACTAGGAACGAGGGAAGCGTCCAGACTGACAAGCAGGCCCGAAACGGCCGCATCGACAGGGGTGAGCAGTCCGTCAAGTCCGAGCTTGGGGACGAGCTTGTTGAGGGCGGTGTTAACATCCTCGGAAATAGCGCGCGTAAGCGTCAAGAAGAAAGAAAGAAATGGAGGCAGCTCACATCGAGGATCTCGTTGATGAGGTTCGCGAGATCTTCGTCGTTGGCGCCCATGTCTCCGGGGGCGTTGGTAGAGAGCTGAGCGGTCGCGGTGTTGAGCGCATCGGTGAGCTCGTCGAGAAGGGGTATGACACTCGAGGTCGGCAGTTGGCCCGCTGGTCCCGACGAGGCAATAATCGCGACTACAAGCAGGTCAGAATCGGGATTTCATTCCGAGATGAAATGTGCACGTACGAAGAGTCGGGGTGAGCCCTACGACGGCCTCTTCGAGCGTCTGGAAGAGTGCGAAGAGGGTGAGGGGGACGACGGAGGTGTTGGGGTCGGTATCCCGGACGGCGATTTCCGTGGTATCGGGAGATGGTACGGGGCTGGCAGCGGCGAAGAGGCCAAGGGAAAGGACAACGAGGGAGGAGAAGAACTTCATGTTGGAAATGGGGTAGTGGTGGACGCAGGAGGTGTAGCAGATGAGTAGTAGATCCGGTGGATACTGTAAATATTGGGCTTTGGTCGAGAGCTTTTATACGTTTCTTGACCGCGCTCGTCCGGCACATTGTGGAGCGCCCGTTACCTTGGTCAGGAGGAAGATACATACTCGATCCCGCCTGATGGTGCATTTGTGGAGCGCATGTGGAGTAAAACAAGAGGGGAGGGGCAATAAGTGTTGCAAGAAGCAACCAGTAGCAGCCCTGAGGGGTTTCTGTGGAGGTCGATTGTATCGCCGACACGATCACAGGAAAGACTCAAGATTCAGGAGGGTTGGCCGAGTTGGTAGAAGGAGGATATGATGCCACGGCCTAGCAAGGTCCTTAGAAGGTCAACACGGTGAATTGAGCGCTTGCGGAGAATATTTTTTCAAACACTTGTCTATGGGCGCATGTTGGTCCACAGCACGTCATGTTCCACAGCGATCGAATATATTGAATTCATAGGAGTCATTGAGTCCAAAGGCAGAGCTATATTCCTGAGGGGTCGAACAGAGCAATGAGATCGAGGTGCACCCATACCGAAAAAAAATTATCCCCAAGATTAACTGTCATGGAAGTTCTTCGACCCAAGACCAGCCCTAATAAGCTACCCCAGTACGGTGAGAATCACTGAGTTTTGCGCTCTCTTGCACTGACTTCCCACTCGCAACCTCGTTCTGAAGTTTTGCGCTAGTCAGAGACGATACTTGAAAGCTCTCGGGCCAGTGAGCCACTCTATTCGAGCCGATGGACGCCAAGCTCAGTACTGGACGTAGGGGCGGAGTGATAACTGTCTGGATCCTGAGGGTTTATGCGAGAACAATGAGCAATAAAGGAATTGCAGATAGGCGGAACGACCAAAGTCCAGCGATTGTGGGCACAATAAACTTTGGCCAAGGACGGGAAACTCTACATGTCGATCCACTTCACTCGAGGACGTTCGCAAGGCAGGAAACGACAAGCAGGAAAAAAGTAGTTGGAAGTTGGGAGTCTCTAAGTCATCACTCCGATATATCCCCGGATAACTCCGAGTCCGACTTGAGCCGAAGTGTGATGTTCCTTCTTGCTTTCGCTCATGTCGCGCTCAACGTGCGTGTCTGACCGTTGCGTAACCGTTCGCCAGCTTGCGAGTAAGATGATCTTCTCACACAGCCTCACACAGCCTTATAAGAGATCCCACGGCTTGTCACACTGTACTTACAAGCCGTGTGCCCCGAAATTGTTTTTCGAACTGGAGAGGGGTTCCGACCGTTCCTTGCTAACCTGTCGCATCCATAGTCATCTGCATCACCGACTCGGAGGCAAGGATTTTGAACTTTCTAATTTGCTGTACTGGCACTGTATGCCGAAAGCAATTTGCCATCACTTCTCTTACGAGACGGGGAGCACTTACGGCATTATAAGGCCTTGTATGGCCTTACGTTGAAAATTAGTCCTATCACCGATCCGCGACAATTCCGATCCCCGCCTCAAATGTACAAGTAATCTAAGTAAGTATTCCTGTGCAGCATCACCAAGTTGTTTCACTGCCCAATCACTGCCACCTTTAAGCTTTAAGGCGTGCCACCAGCTAGAAACTGTCCTTTGCAGCACCCCATGTCTACCGTTCGTCTCCTCCCGTCCTGTTCTCTTTCCGCCCAGCCCTTTCTAACTGCATGCATCTCTGCCAGTTCTTTAGACGTTTCCCGGTCCGAAAAACCCGCTCCGCACCCACCACAAAACGATCCGATGGTGAAAGAAAATCTGGACAATATATTCCTCAGAAAAAACCTCCTCTTATAACGCCAGAGACCGTCCGGACTGAGTCTAACGTTCTGGATTTTGCGCTCCGGACCCTCAGCACGATTTCGAGTGGCATCCCGCTGGGTGAGGCCCTGAGTGGCATAATCGAGCCTCTTTTGGAGATTACGGGGCGGATCCAGGTGCAACTGGTCGAATTTTTTTCGCGTCTATCATTTATTCTTTGGCATCCAGCAATCTTCCGTCAATGAGCACGGTATGATCCGACTAGCAGCGCGAATAGTGTGCATCACACCCATCGTCGCTGAGCTGGCCAAAACGAATCCGAGCAAGGGACAAGCTATCGTTCTGGATCTTCTAAGGTCAGCGACCCGCTTGACCGAAATACACGATGTCTGACTTGAACAGGGAGTTGGTGTTGATCACGAAGGACCTCGATGCGGCACGCTCACAAGGCAAACTAAACCAATTTTTCAATGGCGCCGATAACGTCTCGTCTCTTGAGACACACAACATGGCGCTCGCCAAAATGATCGCTGATTCCACGGTGTGCTTTCAATTCTCCCAGTGGGTTCCTCCAGTTGATTTCATTTTCAATAGCTTGCAACGGTCAACGAAGTTCTTAGATCACTTCGTGAGATCGAGGTGAGCTTGAATACGATGAATGATATGCATTCTCATATCTTAACAGAGCTCAATGTTGGGCGAAGGCAGTGGGCCCCAACTCGAGATGAACTCCGACAAGCACTACATAATCATCTTGGGCGACGTGACAGGTGAGAACACTTGCGGCTAAAAACATATTTTTTCCAACTCTGTGCAGGAGGAATCGGTGGCACGGGAGGTGAATCCCGCATTGGTGGCGAGGGCGGCGAAGGCAGTGGGCCCCAGCTCGAGATGGACCCTGACGAGAGCTACAGAATCGGCAACATCTCCGGTGAATAGTCATCCTCCTCCCCTGCTTCGTATATAAAGACATGTCGCTCACAATCCGCAGGCGGGACAGGCGGCACCGGTGGGGAGGGAATCAAAGTCGGCGGGAAGGGCGGGACGGGAAGGGTCCAGTAATCACTATATTGCGGCGGAGTAGGTTTCTGACGGCCGAACCCCAGGCGGAGGAGGAGAGTTCAATCTGCTAAATTCCATGGTGTTCTCTATGTATTGTATTGTATTGCCAGTGTATAGTATAGTTTTTAACTGGTCTGGATGTACTGTAACGACGCTGCGAAATTTGGGATCCCGTGACCGCGTTTACATTCGACTGGAGGTGCTAGTGGCACTGGTAGGTTCGAGTCTCCGCACCGGCAAGCCGGTGATTCTCAATGGTCCACATCATGGGAGGCAACAAACACCAGCATACTGCAGGGGGTTCATCTTTGATGGTGCTTAACCCTTGTGCTCTTACCGACTTCCCACTCCCCACCCGACCTCGCTCGCGATGAGGTTCGCTGCTGCCCTCCTCGCTCTCGCGTTGGTGTTCGTCTCACATGCCTTTGCGGCAACGGGCCCCCCGAGCCGGTACAATTGCCCACATAAATATCCATGAGCGAGATTTAACGTCTCCACAGCCTGCACTTCTTGTCGGAGTCAGCCTTCTCCTCAGCGGTGCCATCCAGCTTGCCGCTGGGCACCTCCATGGCTTCCACGCCACCAGCCTCGGTCTCGGCCTCGACATCTATTACGCCGACCATCTCTGTCTCAACTGCGCCGTCGTCTGTCAAAGAAGTTCTTGGATCACTTCGTGAGATTGAGGTGAGCTTGAATACGATGAATGATATGCATTCTCATATTTTAACAGAGCTCAATGTTGGGCGAAGGCAGTGGGCCCCAACTCGAGATGGACTCCGACAAGCACTACATAACCATCTTGGACGACGTGACAGGTGAGAACACTTGCGGCTAAAAACATATTTTTTCCAACTCTGTGCAGGAGGAATCGGTGGCACGGGAGGTGAATCCCGCATTGGTGGCGAGGGCGGCGAAGGCAGTGGGCCCCAACTCGAGATCGACCCTGACGAGGGCTACAGAATCGGCAAGATCTCCGGTGAATAGCCATCTCCTCCCCTGCTTCGTATATAAAGACATGTCGCTCACAATCCGCAGGCGGGACAGGCGGCACCGGTGGGAAGGGAATCGAAGTCGGTGGGAGGGGCGGGACGGGGAGGGCTCCGGTAATCAACATATTGCGGCGGAATAGGCCTCTGACGGGCGAACTCTGACGGCCGAACCCCAGGCGGAGGAGGAGAGTTCAATCTGCTAAAATCCGTGGTCTCTATGTATTGCCAGTGTACTTATAGTATAGTTTTTTAACTCTGGATGTACTGTAACGACACTGCAACATTTGGGATCCCGTGACCGCGTTTACATTCGACTGGAGGTAGTAGGTTCTAGACCGGTAACCGATCTGTCTACGGGAATACTGTCGGTAGACAGACCGGTCGATCTGGTCTTGAATTCAGATGATACGCATTGTCGACGTCATTCCTCACGTGAAAATCACGACTTGCCAAATTGGGACGTAAACCCGATAAATCCGAAGTCCGAGTGCCTCCCGTTCAGTAGAAATAAAATACCAAAGCTCCGAATTTGTGAAATAGACATTATTCCCTGCGTGCTGGGGTTTTTTTGAGGCATTTTGGTGCGGGTTTGCGTGCCTCAGATGGCAAACGGCGGTTGTGGCTATGTTGATGGGCATCAAACGTGACTTTCACGTGGTGAAATGAGGCGAAATGCGTATCATCTAAATTCAAGCCCAGATCGACCGGTCTGTCTACCGACAGTATTCCCGTAGACAGATCGGTTACCGGTCTAAGTAGGTTCGAGTCTCAGTCTCCGCACCGGCAAGCCAATGATCCACATCACGGGACTTACACGGAAAGGTCACGAGATATTACGCGCTTGGACTTGCACTGCCATCTCCAATGGACAAGCCCTCATCAAGCCAGCCTTCTCGCATTCTAGATGCACTCCTTGTGGCTGCAGACACGTCCAGGGATGGGACACACGGCACCCCGAACCGTATACCTTTACAAAACTCGAATAGCCCAGTTCTCCCGGAAGCAGGAGGCTCCAACCTCAAAAAGCGCGCCAGAACGCTCGATCTAGCGCGCCAGGTACAGGAGAAGCTGATGTTGCAGTCTGGCGCGACCGCAGACGCGAGTTTTCTTTCAAGCTCACTCAGCTCATCGCCAGCAGCCCTCGGCGGCTTTCAGCTGAATTACGACGCTGATACGCCGATACGCGCGATAGACGTCGGCGGGCACGATCAGGAGGAAAGGTTGGTGTGTCGCCGCTCGGTTTTTAGACGAATCCAAACACATTTTCCTTTCAGAATGGCCGACTTTGTTACTCGGTCCATCGAAAATCTTAGCGAAGGACTTACGGTGAAAGAGGCCATGAGGGATTTAGGGCTACAAAGGTAGATCGACGTCTCTTCTTTGGTGGAATCGTGAATGACGCGTTCGACCTAGCCAAATGGACCTTTTACCCGGACTTGAAGTGCGGCTAATGCCCCACCAGGCCATCGGAGTGGCGTGGATGCTCCAACGCGAGAAGAGTGACGATAAAGGCGGAATTCTCGCCGACGACATGGGTGTAGGTGCCGCAGTCCTTCATTACTCACTTTGACACCAATCCGCCCACAGCTCGGAAAGACCGTCCAGATGATCGCCACTATGGCGATGAATCTCCCTGGGGGCGATGAAGAGGCACGCACGACGCTCATCGTCGTCCCCGCAGCACTTCTTCAGCAGGTATGCGTCTCATGCGTTCATTGGACAATCTTAATATTGTGCAGTGGAAGGAGGAGATCGAGACCAAGACGAATGAGATGTTTAGTGTGCGCCTGCACCATGGGAAGGACAAGGTTAAGGTGCGTGTCATCTTTTGTCTCTTCTCCATCTCCTGCCAACTAGCTGGTCGCAGAAAGCATCCGAGGTCAAGGACTACGACGTGCGCATTCTGTTCGATCCCTCTTTATTATTTCCCGCTGACACGCCCGCAGGTCATTATCACGACCTACCAGACCCTCAGCCTCGACTTCCATGTCCCCAAAGACACTGTCGACGTCGGCGACGAGGCACAGTACCTCGCGAAACACGGGTGCGTTTCCATCGCGCCTCCCCTCGCCTGCTACTGATGAACTTTGCAGCGGCCCCCTCGCACGGAGCCGCTTCTACCGCGTCATCGCGGACGAGGCGCAGTACATCCGCAACCGCAGCACCAAGGCGAGCCTCAGCCTCGCACACGTGCGGGCGAAGCTGCGCTGGATGCTGACGGGGACGCCGGTCACCAACACGCTGTTTGTCGCCCTAGTTCTCGCTATATCCACCACTCACTTCGTGTTGTAGGGCGGACATCTACGGCCTCCTACGGTTCGGGCGTTTCCGGCCGTGGAACGACTGGAATGCGTTTAATGCGCACGTCGTGCGTATTTCTTCCATCATGCTTAGAAAGTGCTAATAAATCAATACGCAGGCACGGGTGCAGCTCGAGGACGCGCCGCTGGCGGGGCAGCGCGCGCAGCTGATTTTGAAGCCGCTGTTGCTGCGGCGCACGAAGAACTCGACGCTCGAGGGGAAGCCGATCCTCACGCTGCCGCCGAAGGACATCGAGATCGTGCGGCTCCAGTTCACGCATGAAGAGCGTGAGGTGCGTTTTCCGCGTTTTGTGTTATCATCCCACTTGCTTGGGTTTATCTCTCTCAAAGATCTACGACTCGTTTGAGAAACGGTCGAAGATCAGCCTGAATCGGTTTATTCGTGCGGGGACGTTGATTAAGAAGTGCGTTTCTTGCCAGCATAATCGCTGCTGCGCCGGTTCTGACTTGTACTTTTTTTTGTGTCTAGCCATGCCGCCGTGCTTGTATGTATCAATACTCCGTCGCCGTGCAGAATAGTATACTAACTGCGATGGAAGGTTATGATCCTGCGGCTGCGCCAGCTGTGCTGCCACCCGCATCTTATCTTGGTGCGCCATGTCTCTTTATTCTTGCTGCCATTGATTCACTAATCCGTGTGATGCGAATAGTCAATAGCAGAGGGCCAAGGATTCGGCGACCCGACGCTCCTGCTGGGCAGCGACGCCGAGAAGGAGCGCGGACGAGCGACGAAGCTCATGGGCAAGTCGTGGGTGGAGGCCATCTTGCGAAGGTTAGATTCCTGGACGGGCCCCACATTAATGATACGCATGCTAAATAACATGGTAGGTTCCTCCGCCGCGAGACCCTGGACAACGACGACGAGGAAGACGCGGAGGATTCGGCGAATTGTCCGGTGTGTAAAGACTGTGAGTCCGGTCTCCCCTCCCTATCTGCTTTCTGGCTGGGATGGGCGACTCACCCACGAGACACTAGTGATCTACGGCGAGAACGGCCGCGTCCTGCCGTGTGGGCATGAGATTTGTTTCGGTTCGTACCTAGTTCTCTGCGGGATTCGAAGTGGGTTTCTGACAGTGAGGGCGCGGCAGATTGCACTCTCGATCTGAGCAACTCGCCCATCGCACATGACGGTATATTGTGCGTGACGCGCGCCTCCCAACTCCCCCCGCTGACGCTCTTGTTTGCAACGCATGTAGTGGCGAGGGCAGCGAGAAGCAGAACCTCGCCGTGGAGAAGGCGTACGAGGACGCGGCGGCCAAGGGCCTGCGCCCGTGCCCGACATGCCACAAGATGACGGACCTCAAGTCGACGAAGGTCTTCAAGTCGTCCGCGTTCGAGCCGACCGAGGACGAGTTGGAGCAGCATTCACGGTCGAAGCGCGCGGCGAAGCGCCCGAGGTACAGCTGGGGCGACGACGTGAAGGTGCGCGCGGCCCCGCAGAAGGCGTTTGAGGACCGCAAGCTCGACTCGGATAGCGACGACGACATGCCAGACTTCCCGCTGCTCGGGTCGTTGCTCAAGAAGGAGGAGAAGGTGTGTGCATTGCGATGTGCTGCTGCGTCCCCCGCTGACCTCTATTTGTGCAGGATGAGTCGATTTCCACGGGGAAGAAGGGTAAAGGGGTGGCTCGGTCGCCGCGAAAGCGCAAGGCGGGTGACGACGAGGATGAGGTGGACATGCCGTCGGACGCAGTGATCTCGAACTGGGGTCGCGGCGACGACGACCTCGAGCCCAGCACGAAGATGCTGGCGATGATGGGGCTGCTGAAGGAATGGGAGGTGACTGGAGATAAGACGATCTGCTACTCACAATGTAAGTACACCCGCTGGTCTCTCTCCCTCAGGCTGATTAGGCACACAGGGACCTCAATGCTCGACCTCATCGAAATCTTGTTCTCGCGGCACGGCATACGCAGTCTGAGATTCGATGGGAAGATGGACCGTGCACAGCGCGACGCTGTTCTGGCTACTTTCAAGAGGCCAGGCGGACCGAAAATCATTCTTATTAGGTCTGTCCAGACCGTCATATATTGCAGTATTATTCAATACTGACGTACCGATTAGCACGAAATGCGGCAGTGTCGGGCAAGTCTAGCCGTCGTAGTTGTAGCCGTCGTATGCTCATCGTATTTCTAGCCTGAATCTGGTATCCGCCAACCGCATCATCAAGTGAGTGTCCCTGCTGCGCATCTATTACTCTTCCTTTCTAACGTGCCTTTTTTGCAGCATGGACCTCAGGTACATCGCCCATTGCTCAGCCGCCGCTCTGTGCTGACCCTGTCTCCTGTACTTAGCTGGAATGCGGCCGCTGAGACCCAGGCCCTACGATCGCGCTCATCGTATCGGCCAAGACAAGAACGTTTGGGTGAAGCGGCTCGTGGTCGAGAACACCATCGAGGAGCGGTACGCATCCCATATACCCTTGGCATATGTGCTGACCGACGTGGACATGCACAGGATGCTCCAGCTCCAAGACGTCAAGTCTGGCCTGTCGGACGCCGCGCTGGGCGAGGGCACCGGCGGTAGTTTGCACAAGATGAGCGTCAAAGATATTAAACAGGTGCAGGGGTTTTTTCCACTTTTCTGACGCACATTCTGAGGGACTTCTCCAGCTCTTTGGCATGGCGGATCATTGAAGCCGCCTTTTTACTCGTATGATAGTTACAATTTGGATTCCCCGTAATTACTACTCGAGCACGCATGCCTAAGGGTCGTTCTAGCTTAGATCACTTGGGAAATAATTTCTTGCATGGATGGATGGAGCCGGATCCCATCTTACTTTCCGACCCCCCAAGACGCTACCCACGAGAAGGTGCAACCCATGGTGCTTTGCTCTCCGTTTAACGACGCTTTTCAGCCCCTTTCAAACTCAAAAGTATCTTTGGAATCCTTCCTTTTTATTCCAGCTTGGCTTGCGCATAAACTTCTTTGGCCCGCGACGGCAACAAAGACTGAGGTTAATTCTTTGATTGCCTGATTCATTCCAATGTACGTCCTGCCCAGCGCCTTGTCTACTCGCCATTCCAACGAAGATTTGTAGGGGTCAACGTTCGGCGTCACTAAATCAATGCAGAAAAAAAAAAGCTCCTTAGTGGACCCACAGACCCTCCATTTTTTGCTCTGCATGAGCTCATGTTTGGTGACGCAACAATCGAATTCGCCATCGACTTCCTCGATCTGTTGTCGAACTTGCCGTTTGGTCAAATTTTATGTTGGCACCATAGTGCCTGCGACGAAATTGACCACACGTCGACTTTATGCGGCTCTGTCAAGCCATTTGAACCACTTCGCTCTCGAGATTCTCTATGTCGGACTTCCGGAGAGAGATTATAGTGAGATGGAAATGCCACCCGTCCTCGCTAGTTATTTCATCATTGGACACATCCTTGCAACGCTCTTTTGCTTCGGAAATCTCACCGAGATTACCCTCGCACCGCCCGTTGGATTTGATGTTGACGACGGCACCGTCGCAGATATGGCCCGTGCACGGCCGAAGCTCAATCCCTTAGTTTGATGGCGAGTTCAGATCCATGCACCACCCCCCCCAGCATGTCGTCTCTCCAAATACTGCCCCGAGTGACCTTCCTCCACATTATCTTCGATACTTCCACAGTCCCGCCGTTTCGACCAATCCGACAACATCATCTCGCAATCGTCACTCGCTAATTTGGATGTCGCTCTCTCTCCGAGAACCGATCCGTTCCTCGTCGCGCAATTCATGGCCAGGTTTTTCCCAAACCTCACAAAATCTACACGTTCGACGAGTCGCGCTGGAACGCCGGCGGCTTTTTTCAGTACTAATTATCTTGACGACCAAGAAATCGCAGAACATCCCACAGAATATGCCCTGTTTCACTCGGAAGGAAGTAGAAGGAATGCTCCCAAATTTGAAGGGTGCTCCAAAATAATGGGTGCAGATGCAAGTACTACAACTCACGCATGTTTTCAGCCGCAATTACGATTGATTGATTTCTTGGGCTCGACCTATCTTTTGAAATACATACAGTACTTGCAAAGAAAGTTAGTAATTTAAGAAACCGTTTCTGGTAACTCGAGATTCCTCACACCCAGCCGCTGGTTCAACTATTACTACACCGAGTTCACAAGCTAATTAAATCATGCAACTTTCGCCTACTCAAGTCCATATGTCTGTTGAATATCTTCAAGTCCAAGTCCGCTGCCTTGCCGCTATTCCTTCTTCAAGCACACCTTCAGATCATAACTACAGCCAGAATTCCGGCACCGAGTCCCATCGCCAATCGATTAGCGCCGATGGCTGTAGGATGCGCGGCGCTGGGAGTGCCGCTAGTGGACGGCGCGGGGTCGCTGGCGGACGCGCTCGGCGCACTGGGCGCACTGGGTGCACTGGGTGCACTAAGTGCACTAGGTGTTCCGGAATTGCTGGAGGGCAGACTGGAACTGGGCGCAGTTGGGCTCGTGCTGGAGCTAGAGGATGCCGCCGAGCTCGGCGGCACGCTCGTGTTCGCAGTGGTGATAGTAGTCGAAGGGAAGACAGACGACGGCGTAGTTGAGACGGAGACGGTCGGCGTAATAGACGTCGAGGCCGAGACCGAGGCTGGTGGCGTGGAAGCCACGGAGGGTGCCCAGCGGCGAGCTAGATGGCACCGCTGAGGAGAAGGCTGACTCCGACAAGAAGAGCAGGCTGTGGAGATGTTAAATCACGCTCATGGATATTTACGTGGGCAATTGTACCGGCTCGGGGGGCCCGTTGCCGCAAAGGCATGTGAGACGAACACCAACGCGAGAGCGAGGAGGGCAGCAGCGAACCTCATCGCGAGCGGGGTCGGGTGGGGAGTGGGAAGTCGATAAGAGCACCAAGTTTCAAGTATCGGTCCCCTTGACTTATATAGCCTCGTTGAATCAGTGGGAAACTGTTCTAAGCTGTCATGGGGGTAGCTGATCAAAGGCCAATTATCGCCGTATCCGACATTGAAGGCCAATTATCGCCGTGGTTGCGCGGGAGCATGGGAATCAAATGAATAGAGACTGAACGAGGACATTATTCACCCAGCGCCAGCGATTCTGATGACAGCCATTATTGAAAATTTGAAAATTGAAAATTTTGGGTTTTGAACGCATGGCTCCTTCCAATCGAGTCGTTGGCTGAGACACTTGCGCCTCCCCTTCAACTTTATGCACAACTGAATCAGAAGAACGACATGCGTACCTGTTATATTATTGTATGCATGAATGGTGTTGCGAGATCAACTTGAGAGCCCGCGGGCATCCAAGAACCACATCGCGAACCACTCGAATCTGCAATCCCGCCTCGGCCAGGGCGCGAAACTCGGCCATGACATCGGCAGACGGAACATGCGCAGAAGCCCATAGAAGCATTTCAAACGACTCGAGCACACGGTGTCCGGTTCTCCACCACAGCATCTCCAGAAGTGAAGCCACTTGGGGGCGACCATCATCGCGCTGAACATGGTCGCGGATCTCCAGGTGCTTGAGCCGCGGAAGGCTGCCTGTATCCTGGAGCGCCGACATTTGAGTCGTGACTTTGACCCAATCGAGCTTCAGATACGGGACGGAGCTTGCGGTGCAAAGGAAAGGCCATACTCTGTGTTCGGTTACGTCGACTCCCAAGGAGAGGGACCGCAAACCGCATGATGAGGGCGAAATTAATGACCGCAAGGCGTCGGCATCAATCATTTGGAGTCTTTCCAGAAACGGAACAAATGGCCTCGCAGTCCTGAATCAAAGGAGTAGAGATCCAGGAGGTTCTGGCAGCGGGGCAAGATAGCGGCGGTGTAGAATACATCGAGAGAGTGGTGAAAATGAAGTGTGGTCAACTGGTCGAAGGGGAGATCGAGCTGAGGGAAGAAGTGCATTTTGGCGTAACGAAGTGACGGAGCATCTCAAATGTCAAGGTGCGGGTCCGAAGTCCATTTTTCGGTGAGCAGTGTGAGCCGCCCCAGGTGTGGAAAGGTGAGTGTGTTGAGCTAGTGAACCGCGCACAAAGGGAAAATTAAACGGACAGTTTGTCACTAAGACCGGTGGGGAATTATGACCTCCATGATCATCACACCTCTCGATTCGGAGGGAAATATTGAGCGAGTGGTTCCGTGCGCGGAAGAGTCAAAGCCTGAGAAATTCCAGAGCTCCTTTCTCGGAAGCAATGGTTGTCCAAAGCCTCGGGACAATAAGCCATATATCCCGCCAATGGTCATATATTTGAGCGAGAAGTAGTCTTAGAGGAGGTTGGTTCGGCGAGGGCCACAAGAGTGAGTCGTCGTCGAACTTCAGTCTTCAAGGTGACTTTGCTGCCACTTTGCGGCCACTGTGAATGGGAAGACAGAGAGCAAATATACCGGGCCGTAATTTCCTTGGAGGTGAAATAATCGGGGAGTCGCAGTCACGACGGGTTCATTTTGCGAACCTGGAGGTCGAAAGCCAAGGCAACTCTCACGTGACAGCGCGAAACATGTGCAAAGTCGTCTGTCTCTCTTTCCGAACCCTCGTGATCCCCTGGCCCCATACGTATGCAAAAGTATAAACAATGAGTTCTCCACCTCTTCACAACATGGCACGAAATGCAGGCGCAGGCTAAGAGTCAGCTCATTTGAATAATTCAGAAAACGTAGATCTATCTTGGATCCTATCCGTCCGCGCTGAGTGAGCCATCAGCGCTTCAGCCAGTGCAGGGCTGGTGCCTGTTGATAAAGGCGACTTACCAATCCTCTCGGTTCCGTAGTTACTGTGCAGGTCCGCAGTTGTCGGTGAGTCATCAGCTTCCCTCATCCCAAAATATCGAGCTCAATTCTCCCTCGCACCCAGAACCAGCACTTGCAAACGGCGCAGATGATTCACATACTGGATTTGCCTCAACACGAAGTGCGTCGGGCTACGTCCGGAGAGTTCAAAAGACGAGCAAGCGTGCCGACGCTAGTAAGTACTGAATTGCGGTATACGCGAAATTATGATGGGATGATACTGATCTTCTTTGTTGTTGCTTATACATCCACAGCCTGAGTCTGAGTCACAGAGAAACGTTGTTTGCGTGAATAGCACATAAAAGACAGGCCTTGAACACGACTCGACATCGCCTCCCCGCAGCCCTTCGAAGCTTGACCCTCCTCACCAAAATGACAACCGTCTCAGAGTCAGTTACCGCCTGCAGTTTGGTGCTTCCACCCTATTCCCTTCCTCCACCAGTCCCGTCGTACTCTCCAGAACCAGCTCACGACGAGGAGAGGGTTGATCACACTCCGCGCGCGCACACACATCCCACCGGGGTGTACATGAAAAAATGTGGGAGTGACACAGTCGCGTTGACTGAACAAGACCCCCGCGCCGAGCTCCCCATATACGGACGCCACGCGTCGATTAATGGGTTTGTGACTCTCGAAAACCGCGAGACGGTCTCTGAGATTGTCTTGAAAGTGAGTTGTTCACTCCACGTTTTTTTCTCGCTGAGCTCACGCGCTTGTCCCAGATCAAGGGCAAAATGGACGTGATGATTTCTGAAGGTGGCTCGTTCACCACAAGGCTCGTGAACGACAACTATACCCTCTGGTCATCCGAGAAATCGCGTACCACAGCCTGTCCGAGCGCCGTGCCGTTCTCCGTGGTGCTTCCAACAAAATTCCAGGATTATGACGGCCTTTCGCACCCTTTACCGCCGTCATTCGAAATCCCCTTCAGTACTGTCCGAGGTCTCTTCTTCAAAAGCTCTTACATACTCTCCGTGACCATCACACGGACAATGAACCGTAAATTCCGTTTCTTGACCAAAAGTAAAACGTGCGTTGTCTATTTTAAACGTGCTCCCGTTTCTCTGACCTAGTTCGCAGTATACCCATCCACTTCAACTATAGCCCCCGAGCGCGGCCGTGGCGACCCATTCATCCGTGTCCGAATTTCCTGGTCGATATCAAAATAATGCCGGAGGAGTTTCGTCAGGTTTCCTGGCAACTACTCCCCCAGCCCAAATCCACCGTTCTCCCAATCGACTTGCATGTGCGCGCGCATTTTTCCATCGCATATAAAATACTCATTGCTTTCTCTCAGCTTTTCCTCCCGGTCGTCGAGATATTCGGCCTCGCAGACACGATCACCTTCCACGTCCAGTTGACTGGGCCCGTGTCGTCGCTTGTGGAATTCGTCCCGGAGTCCGACGGCAGTGGGAAATCAACCATCGTTGGGAGTCTCGTCCGCCAGATCGTCGTCGAGATCAACGGCCGGCTGGCGACGCGCAACATCGTCATCGGGCACGCAACAATGTCCCCGCGTCCGCCGGGCGCTGCAGCCATGTTCGATGCGCACGGGGCGAGCCTCGATTGGGACGGGGAGGTGCGGTGCAAAGCAGATACCACGGTCGGGACGTTCGATGCTGGGTGTGTCCGTGTTCAGGTAAGCGCGCTCTCAGCCTTCGATTTGCGAAGAAGTAAATACTTACCCCGCTGAACAGGACTTCCTTCTGATCGAGCTTAAGCCGCTCAGCGCTGCGACGTGTTCTGAATTCGTCACTCTGCGGTACTCGCACCCGATCAAGCTTGTTACGGAGTCTTGGGTCGACAGCTCGTTGTCTCGAGACGATCCGAGGTAGAACCCGCCTCTGGCCAACCAGCTCTCAGAACACCACTCATCGCCAATCAAGCGATTCCGAATCCTTTCTAGGCGCGGCATGCAACGACCGACTGTCGATTCCTCTCCAGTCGTCATATTTCGTCCCCTGCACAGACCTTTCGACCATCCATCAATTGCATATGTTGTACAGAACTCGACTGCCACCCTTACACCAGATTCAAACGATCTACTTGTGGGGATACTGTTTAAAACCGACGGTTCCGCTAACTATGTACTCCTGGCCAAGTCATGAGTATACTTTCTACGCTGGATTATACCTTGTTATCCATTCGTTCTCAATAGCGTCTCCTGTACATTTTCCGTGTTATCAGCTTGTATCTATCTATTACACGCCGATCTTCACGTCCCGCCACTGTGGGACAGGCCAAAATTGGATAAAGTGAAGATAACCTTTCCAGGTGGCTGGAAACTAATATTGATGCTTGTAAACATTTTTGTTTCACCTTTCAGACTCATCGAAACAATATTTCTTCCGAGATCGTGCAGCAAAGCAGGCATTTGCGCGTGTTTGCTCTCACGATGCAATGCGTCAAAAGCACGTGAGGTGAACTTCTATCTAACCACCACCCTGTCTCGGTGGCCCAGACGTTCTATCGTGATACAAGACCACCTATTGTAATCTTATCTATATTTCGGAATTGATCCGGCGGAGTTTAAATAATTGATTGCCGAACCTTTAGGTTTGGCGGTTTACAATAAAATAGCGGGATGGCTTAGCTTCCATATATAGTAGTAGGGCTGTGTTGATGTGTTGTGGCTTTGTTTATTGATTGCTTTACGCCTTGAGATGCAGAGTAGCTGGATGGCTTAGCGTCTATATATGGTAATTAAGCTGTGCGGCATTGTTGTTGTCCGCATTATCCCCGCGCGCGTCTCATCCTGACCCCAAGACCTTAGACTCGGAGGCCAGTCGACGTCCACTCGGTTACAGACACAACAGGCGAGACGGATTTGGATAAAGAACAAATAGACACAATATCAGAACAAATAATGATGGAAACGACAACAAAAGGGTAACCTCGTGGACGGACTGGGCCGGCACGTCGCGTGTTTCAGTGATGAGTGTTTTCCCCGCCATTTGAGAGGGTCCAACTCTGAAAAATGTCGAAATCTGAAAAAATAGGTTCTTAGGTCCCTCAGTGAAAGTGGGATAACTTTTGATTCTCTATCCAATGAGCCCAACATGTTTTTTTTCTGACCCTCAAAAACATGTTGGGCTCATTGGATAGAGAATCAAAAGTTATCCGTCCTCAACTAACATTTTCCGAGACCGAAATTTCCAGGTTTGGAGGGGAAAGCACATTTTTCAGAGTTGTACCCTCTGAAATGGCGGGGAGATCATCCATCTGCCAAAGAGGCGACGGGGGAGCCCAGCCGGTCCCGGTAGTTGTCGAGTTCTACAATGGCATCATTTTTCACCGGGCCGGCTGGTCCACGAGCCTACCAAGACCTCTTGAGCCACCGTGCACCCGACGATCCTCGGTGCAAAATGCCACCCCTACTGAGTACGCCCTGCCTCAGCCGGCATCACCGCGTTACTCCGCCGTCGGCACCTGTGCCTCCGCGCCTCCGCGCCTCCGTCCGCTGCTGGCCTACGACCCGTGTACGCCCCTGCCAATGAACCCATTCGCGCTTGTCCCAGGCCTGCACCCGGCCAACGATCGCACCCCAGTGCACTCGGGCTCGGTGTCGTACTTTCCTGCCCTCTCTGGAGCCTCGCGCGATATTCCCTGCGACCAGCAGCGCCATGGCTCACCGTGCCATGCTGAGTGACTATCGGCCGCTCACACTGTGTGTATTCCGTGCCACGCTGCAGCCGTCTGGTAACGCACTGCGCTGTGGAGCATTGCGGGCGCGGTGATACGGTGGCGCGTCTGCCAGCAGCGGTGCCGAGGACCCGACGTGTATGCTCCAACCCGTCGGTGGCGACGACTTCGAGCGCCCGCACATCCCCGCGTCCCACGATTTGTTCAAGGTTTTCTCTTCCCTTTGCAAGTTGTTCCGGCTCTTACAGATCTACCCCAAGGTACGACGGGTGGTGCACGTCAGACAATTTGGCAAGACTTACCGCGACGCAAAGGAGGCGCTCCGCAAGGCGCGGTCGTCGCCGTTCCTGCCTCTTACCGACATTCAGAGGGAGTCACCGGCGGCGCTACTCCGACTTTGACGCCGTCCGCGACATCCTCGAGCGCGAGTCCACACGCATCAACATCCCCCCGCTCCCGGGCAAGGTCTTCACGAATCGTTTCTCCGACGAGCCCGACCCAACGCCGACCGTCATGACGACATTTTTTGGGAGAAGATTCGGGGATTCCGCGGCAGCAGGGGTGCGGAGGCAGTCACATCACGCTTCCCTGGGGGAGACGTGACGTGACTGAATTCCGGAGGCAGACACGGGTTGGGAAATCATGAAGAGGGAAATTATTAACGGGCCCACAGTATTCATAAATAGCGCGTATAACAAACTCAATATTTCTTCTTTGATGGTGGTGGCAAAGCCGTTGAGGTACAAAGTTTTTTTTTATCTACAACCCGACAACTCTTCCACCCCAGCGAGAAACCGTGTTGGGAGATCTGTACAGAATTGTTTAGATAGCAAAAATCTATCGAAATCGAGACAGATCCATTCCTAAATATTTTTCCTCCAAGCCATCAAAGCCACAAGGTCTTTCCATGCGGACCATCTGTCAATTCGAGTGCAACCGATTCAGATAAAACCATGCACGGACTTCACAATTTCTAGGTCGCCTGATTCTAAATGCCGAGACATCAAAATGGCGCGATGGTTTGACGTGCACCCCCCCACCCCCACCCCCCCCCCCCCCCACCCCCCCTCCCTTCCCCACCTTCTCCGACAGTGTCCCGCTCCTTCTCGAGTTCTGGTGTCCCCGCTAACCAGCCGGGCTGGTACAGTATGTTTAAGGCCATTGTCTCTCCTCTATGGCTTCAAGCCCCTCAAGCTCTTGTATTCAAGCCATTGTCAAACCTCGCGGGAAAGCTCAAATTCAAGCATCGTTTCAAAGAATCTCGCGCTCGTGGCCCACCTGTCTGGTACTTCTGAAGCTCCCTGGAGGTTCCTTCAAGTGACTGGCCTATATCTGGACTTTGGAGACCGAATGGTATTCCTACCTAATGCCACCTTCGAGTTTCTCGGCATGCGCCATCTCTGCATCACAGACTTATCCTACGGTAGCCGGAGTCGTTGTAATACAACTTCTTTTTGATACATATTTGAATGGATTCCAATATCTTTCCCTGCATATGGATTGGAATTGGAATTGCAACAATACCAATGCAAATGAATGCATCCCAACAGATTTCTTCGCGTAGACTAAGCGGTGCCCGATTTCACCACATCTCACCCTTTGGGCACAGATCTCAATCGAAAAAAATCTGTCCACACTAACTTTTTGGTGGAGAATCTGTTCAATCCATTTTCCCCGCTCTGAACAGATCTCCCAACACGGGTTTCTCGCTGGGCTTCCACCTCCGCTCGGTCTGTGTTTCCGAACAAATGAATTGTGGGGAGCCCAAGAAGATCTGCATAGCGAAGCGCGTCATCACTGCAATACATTTCAAGATAATGGATATAAAACTTGTATTGAAAAAAGTACCAACCAGCTGGCGGAAAGTAGTTCCTGATATTTTATACCCCATACGTACGCCGGAGCTTGGTCGCAGATGACACCGTGGTTGAGTGTACAATGGTTCCGCCACGCCTGAACTGCAAGTTCTTTCGTTGCGACTTTGAAGCAGATGTAGCCACTGAAGCCATCTGTCTGCATGTTGGCTGCCTGGCTGAACAAAAAAAAAAGCAGCAGCAGCCAAATAAGAGAAGAGGTGTACAAATTTGTGTAGATTCCA
>JARKIC010001146.1:0-148026 GCA_029378375.1 Mycena olivaceomarginata | reverse complement strand
CAATGACTTTGAGGCCGTCTTGCTTCGCAAGTTGAATAACCATCCTGTGCCGAACGTTAATCTTCAGCCTGGCAAGTATGCTAGGGACGACTCACGAGCCAACAGGACCTGCACCAGTGCTGATGTATGCTACCTCGCCCTTCCAGCGAATCAACAATCGTACGGCTTGAGCTTATTATAGGAAGAGAACTCACCTTCTTAGCGTTTGAATACTCGCGCCAGCCCATGAACGCTGTCTCGCCAGGCTTCCCTGCCGCTCCGATGTAGACAGACCAGTGCAATCTGGGGTCTCGCTTGATCACCTCGAGGCCCGTGAGATCTGGCGCAATTATGTATTCCTGGTGCGCTATAGCGGCTTTAGCCGTGTTATCAAGGAAAGCACCAGAAACTATACCGAGGAAACCGCGAACATGCGCGCCCGCCTCGACACCTGCAGTCTCGGATCGCAATACGACACCGATCCCGATGCTCACCAGCCTGAATGGCAGCAAATGCGAATTCGATGATAGGACGAGATTAAAAGAATTTAAACCCACGGTTTTCCCCGGAAACGCAGGCCGCAAGTCATTCGTCAATCAATGGCTGCCAGATAAGTTTTTGAAGCGCCAACCAAGTAAGATTCTATTTCGGGTGCGCGCAGACGGCCGCGCATGTACGGGTCAACGGAGAGGATGAGGAGTTTGATGAGGATCCCGCCGTTCAGAGGCACATTCTTTGGATCGATAGTCTCCGACGTATCGTATACCGTTGTTGTTCCTGGAACCGGGAAACCTATTTATAAAAGTGAGGTTGGGAGTTCCACTGAAGGAAGAACAACAAGCCTTCCGGAATAGCGTTGAAAAGGACTCGACCATTCTTTACAGGAGCCATAATTTTGAGGTGTAGAGGTTCTGTGGAAGTCTACTGACCTCTTTCAATCTGAACTGAAGTTTATATACCGTTGCCGTTCCACGTTACCAATCGATCCCCGACTCCGAGCTGCTGAGGCAAGTTCGGGGTACCATCGGCTACTGCCCGTGGTCACCGAGTGTGGGTTCCAACACATTTCCCGGGCACAGCTGACAAATAACGCGTGAGGGTGATTAAGATCTATATTTACTTTCAGCGGCTTCAGCGGGTACTAGACAACATGCCTTGAGCGCCGTGAGATGGTGCCCTCATCAAACAATCCGAGTTGGTTCGGTATGTGGACGGTGGCAGAGAAGCACATTGAAATGTACAAGAACCGAGGACTCGCAACAAGTCGGTTGGATGGGATGAATATAATAAATCTGTTTCTTGGAGCGTCGTGTTTTGATTCCAGAATTTTGGGGCGTGCCTGACACGAAATAAGATAAGTCGAGCTAATCGCCTCCAAAAACGGAGGAGACACACGACGAAGTATACCCACGCACTATCAAGTAGCTGCCTTGACCCAATCCAAGTACCAGGAAAGTCTGAACAAATATAGATGCGCCGCCTGAGAGGAATCTGGAAGAACCAAAGCACTGAGGATAGAGAAGGTCGAGATACAAATTATTTCGGAACCCACTGCGAGAAATAAATTTCCGTGAGATGCGTACTGCGAAAGTGAACCCAGCGAGTAGTCAAGCAAGTGATTTGTCCCAGCTTGCCCTGATATAATGAATCATTGACGAGCATGTATTTGACCGGCAATCTAGCGGACTTTGAGGAAGGGAATTCAGACATGGGTACAGAAGGCTGAGAGATGCACCAAAATTTACATATCATCAGCACAGTCACAAACAACGATTCCGCGGATGAGATACCCATTTCTTTCAGCTATAGCGCGAGGTCAGTGAGAGGCAGTCGAATGAAATAAAGAGCAGCATGAGAGCTATCCATTGGTATTCGACTCTGCGTGAATTCTGAGAGCAATCCGAGCGCAACTTCAAGAAGGCAGGACCCCATAGAAGACTCTGGGAGGCGGGGTTTACATTTCGCACTAATGCGAAGAAAGGATGGAGAGGTGTGGCTGCCTCGGTGAATAATCTGAGAATCGAGGTGGAGGGACAGGGCAAGAATGGTGTGGGAGACTGATTGATCGATCTCTGATGGAACAAACGAACAAACTGATACCATCAATTTGCTCCTTTTCATCCGAAGTCCATGCCGAAGTCGACACCTCCTTGTCGTAGATTTTAATTGGATATTCTTGACCCAGAAGAGAAAATCTTGGTATCCTGTTAAGATACCCTCTCGAACCGTTATCTTTCCTTGCGGCAGTCTTCGTCCGTCGTCGTTTTCTTAACTCTACAGTCTGTAGTACAGACTCCGAGTCTGCACCGCCGTATCTCACTTGGTTATCCCTGGAATCTCAAATTTTGGTTATGGATACCTACGGCATGTGTACGCCCCGAATTGCGCTCTTCCCAACCTCCTTTTGTTTTCTCCGGCTGACCACCTGGATCTCGGGATCGCCTACGCAGCGGCACCCACCTCTCATACCACCAGAGTCGTAGCATCCATCGAAGACCATGGATATTATTTGAAAACGCTGCACTCGAGATTGCTGTTGTTTATCTCTGGTCCACCTAAAGTTCAGGTCACTTGATGCAGTAACCGCCGTGAACATGCGTCCAACACGTTGCACCTCAAAATGACTCGTGAAGCTTCGGTGCCTTCGACCTTTCGCCCCTGTTATGGCCAACTCTGTGTATCCCCACGCCGAGCAGACATATACCGGTGCGGCCCAATCCCACCTCTCAAGTCACTCCTGCCGAGGCCCGCCATTATCAGGCTAATCGGTGCGCTGCGGCAGGGACGCGGTAAACCTATGTGCGATAAATCCCACATGTTGCCCACAGTACGAAAGGGATCGTTGGCAGATGCCCGCCGGAGGGAAGAGCGCTCCGAATTCCGCGAGGTGTGGTATTTATTCTCTATACGTCGCCCATACTGATACAGAATATCAGTCTCGCATCGACGATGCGGTAGGGTTTGAATCTACCGATAAGGGTTACTGAATGAGTAGCCGGAAGGAGACGACACTGTTCTGGGTTCCTCAAATTTAAACACCGTACGTGTCGCTTTCACTCTGGCGGCGTTTTATGCCGAAACCTGATCAGTTGCAGGAAGCCCTGGTTTACAGAAGGCCTAGCTGTTCACCTCCCGATGCATCAAGTGTGCATTCATTGGTCAACGAGAGTCACCTCCCGGACGACCTACCGATCCCTAAGTTGCCAGTCGTGCCGTCGGTAAGCCATCCTGGGCTCTTCTCGTAGGCTATCGTTGACCGACGGCATGCAGGAAGATCTCGAGGCATTCCTCGGGGTAACTTGTGCCAATGGATCACCGGAAGAAAAACTAATTGTTTCCCCAGGACCAGGTCGACGGATCTCATCCGCGAGGCATAACACAACTGGGTAGGTTTCCTTTGTATCCGGTAGCAATTCCGACATATATCGGGCAAACTTGATTCGATCCAATGGGCCGCTTACACCGGTGCGTTGTGTTTGGCTTGTCTGAGTCAACTTCCTTTCGATACCGAGAATTCCTTAGGTAGCAATCAAACTGCTTAGTATACCTGACCCGGCTGGTCCGGATTCCTGCTGCATGCAAGTACGTCATTTATTAATACCCCCTCGCCGACTCACCCTCTGACATGGATACTTCATAATAAAACAGCAAGTTAACCGTGAAGCGCGCATGTGGAGAACCCTTCAGCATCCGAATATTCTCCCGTTCCTCGAGGTGTACGACATCGGTGCACCGCGTCCCGCTTTGATCTCCCCATTTTGCACATTCGGGCACATTGGAATTTACCTCAAAGATCATCCCTCGGCACCGAGACATCCGCTTGTATGTATTCCTTCTCCGGTTCGACGCCGAATTCTAACTTTACAGATGCACGGTGTCGCATTTGGGCTCGAATACCTCCATAAAAATAACGTTGTTCACGGGGACCTGAAAGCGGTAAGTATCTATGTACCGCTCAGTCAAAACCCCAACTGAACACAACACTCACTTATCACGTATGCAGTCCAACATTATGGTTGACGCACGCCGCGTCCCGTGCATCTGCGACTTTGGGATCTCGCAGATCTTGGACCAGGCGGGGTTCGTGAGGTACAACACCTCATTGACAAGGTATCTCGCGCCAGAGCGGTTCGCTTCTCTCGAAGGGGAAGGGGAGAGCGCAAAGATCACACCAGCGTCGCCTCCGACAGCGAGCTCCGACGTGTATGCGTTTGCGTGTCTGGTCTTGCTGGTATGCACTTATCCGACATCCAAGACTTGGCTCCGTCATCTTGCACTCACGCTCGTTTTGATCAAAGATTCTGGGTGGAGAGAGTCCAAATGACCAAGTCCGCACATCTTTTGTGACACCCCAGGGGCTTCATTCACTGCGGCCAAACCGGAGACACTATGGGGTCAGCAGCATTTCGCACGAACTGTGGTTGCTTCTGGATCAATGCTGGGCCGTCGATCCCCATCTACGGCCTACGATGGCGGAAATCCTCGACTCGCCTGTGTTTGGGGTTATACAGAAGAGGGAATCGTTGATCATTCCGAAGTTGACGCTCCAGCCATGTGTAAGCTGCGCGCGCCTTTTGTTTTTTTTGATAAGTCGAATGAAATTGAAGGTGGCGTTTACAGGCAGACGAAGAGACTGGTGAGACGAACTCGGATTCGGGGTTCGCTGTTCAACCAGCACGGGCATAGCAATTGTCTTATTTTTGACGCCGCGACAGGATCCCATTTTTTGCCTCCCCTCAGGGAGCCAACCACCCGGATGCGTTGCCCAACGGTGGCAGTCCCGGCTCGCAACAGGACACCACGGCGGCACATACAGGGGAATCATAGATCTCCCGGATGGCCGGAGGATTCAAGTACGCTGTCCGTGCCTGACGTCTCATGTGCATTGGCAGACGGAACACAGGTTGCTATGAAATTCCTGAAGAGCTCGGACAGGGATTCAACGCAAGCCCGGCTTCAGCGGCTCACTCGCGAAGCTCATGTCTGGAGGCAGCTGAGACACGCTAACGTTCTGCCGTTTTTGGACTGTACGACATTGACGAGGCCTGTCCATTCTTGATCTCCCCATTTTTGAACTCCGGGCACGTTGGGCAGTATCTGGGAAATCATCCGCACGCCAACAGGTACCATCTGGTGAGCGGTTTCAAATCCTCGTTTCACGGTCATTGACAAGCTTTACGATGTAGCAGCCGGGTTCAAGTATCTACATGACTTGGACATCATTCATGGAAACCTGAAAGCGGTAGGCCGCCTCTGTTCGTTGGGTGATTTATCGCTCATTCTGCGCTTGAATCAGGAAAATGTGCTGGTGTCGCTTGCATTTGTGATTTTGGGCATATGCAAGATCATGGATGTCTGTGATTCCGCTATTCACACTACCACAGTATATGCGGCGCCAGAGTCTTCCGCCCCCCCGGAGGCAGCTCCCGGGAAACATAGCCCTCAACCGACAAAAATGTCCGATATCTATGCGTTCGCGGTCGTGGCGGTGGAGGCATGTGCATGTCATGCTATTGTCCATTCGTTGACGTCGCCTTCTACAGATCCTGATGGCCGACCGGCTCAGTCGGATGCGTTTATCGGAGATCGTGCAAGCGCCCCTGGAAGCTTTTCTTCGTCCGACTCGCACACAGTTTGGAGCTGAGATGATCTCCTCTTCTATGTGGACAGTCTTAGTTCAGTGCTGGAACTCTCATCCTGAACTGCGGCCCACGAGTGCCGAGATCTCCGACTCGCCGCCATTCTTTGGGCTTCGTCGATGAGCGAGCGAGTACGGAACTGTAGCATGACTTGAAACAAACGGTGCACCTTCTGAGCCCCTAGAATCCAGAACTACCCCCTGCGTTGTAACTGCCTAGAACTTTGATGGCACAGCTATCTTTTGGGCTTCAAAAAATACTTTTCGCGCAAATCTACCCTACCATGAATAATGTCGGATATTACTATCAACAGCAATCATGTTCTCGAACAATGTCTAGACGACAATCTCGAGTTTCAATGACTAGGAAAATGGAAGAACTTGAAGTTAAACCACGGGCTTCTGCAAAACTGCTTTTGGGTCCATCCGAAGATCCTTAATAACAAAGTTCAAATTCTGGGAGCCGTGACGATGCTTCGGAAGAAGGTTGGACCTTTTTTTTCCCTTTTGAGCGATTGGCGTTGTATCTGAATTTGAAAACAAGGGCTATTGCCAACCCCAAGGTATGCGGCTGTACGGCGGCGTGGTACGCACTCCGTTTCAAAAAATTTAAAACAAGCAACGGTCGACGTTTTTTCGTCTTCATTGAGTCGAGTTTCATTTCTCGTGTGCCTACCTAAAGCATATAGTACGTATTATAGATACTTTAGATATGATGAGTACGGATCGTGCTGCTCGAAAACCGTCTATGCTGTGGCGATCATGAGCAAGTCTCGCTATACCGCTGCAAACAACTTCCGCGACTGCATCAACCGTGCAGCGAAGAATCCCGATCCCACGAGCGCCATTATTCCCTGCGATAATAAGATTATCAACCCAGTTCCAGTCTTAGCTTGCACGGGAGGGTGATGGGATATAAATGGTCAAGGGTTGAGGGATAGAGGGTTGGGGTGTAAAGCAGAGCTCTAATTTCGCAACGCACCGAAAACAAAATCAAATGCCGAAAATTCGCCACCGTCGGATCCCTAATAAACACGCCGCCTATCGGCGTGCCCGCGAGCGCGCCGGTCGACATGCCGACGAAGACCATCCCGATCCGCGCGCCGACCTCGGGGACGGGCGAGATTTGCGCGACGCAGGCCTGTGGGTTAACGAGTTAGTTGAATTCAGTTCCGCGGGTTCAAGCGGGTATAAGGAAGCGGGGGAAGGAAGCGGGGGAAGGAAGGGAAGGAAGTGGAAGGAAGGAAAGAAGTCGTGGAAAGGGAGGTAAAGAAGCCGAGGAAGGAGGAAGGAGACAAGGGACGAGAGGGAAGTGGAAGATAGGAAGTGAGGGAGTGGTATATCGCGAGATACGATGAGCTGTATAGGGTGAACAACGCACCGTAACCAGCGAGAAAAACGGCCCTGACGCAAACCCATAGACCGCCGAGAACGCGATGAGGTTCGGCTGTGCGGTCGAGGTGTACCACAGCGCAAGGATTAGAATCCCCGAGAGGAGCGTCGAGAACGATATCACGTTGAACCTGTTTTAGGCTGGTTAGTTAGGAAAAGGAAGGACGCGAGACAGAAAAACAACGCACCTCCCCACCCGATCTGCGATATACCCTGGCATATCCGCCCCACGATCGCCGTCGCGCACATAATCGCCAAAAAGTACGGCGTCAGCGTGCTCTCCCCCGCCATTTGCCACCGCGCCGTACACCCCCCACATAGAAGAACGGGTTGAAAGTCGAGAACACGGTGAACCACCCGCCGGCGCAGATGAGCGCGAAGCGCACGTCGCGGAAGGCGCGGAAGGCAAAGAGCTGGGCGAGCGGCGGGAGGGGCTTGGGGGGGGCGGCGCGTCTTGATGGTGAAGGAGGCGACGGTGAAGCACGCGAGAACGATGAAGGCGAGGATGCGCACGGTCCAGCCTGTGGCGCGCAATCCGTTGTCAGATTCAAGTTAGATTGATTGAAGAGAATGAAACGGGACGCACCGAAGCCAATTTTTGGAATCAGCCGGTTGAGCATGATGGGGTAGATGATTGCCCCCGATGCTCGCCGCACCCACGGGGAAGCGATTGCGAATGCGAGCCGGCGCTTGAACCAGTGCGCGCAGACCGCGAGGCCGGGGAGGAAGCCTCAGCGGGGCGCCGATGGCGAACAGAACGGCCTGATGGTGAATGAGCCGAATAACTCTGAATGAATACCACCTCCGAGCTTGCTTACTTGTGTGAGGAACTGCTGATATATCTGCTGCGGCTTTGTTATGCTGAGCATGAAGAGCGCGAAGGTGGGTGATTATCCCACTGGTGGGGATCATGTATCGCGGGGCCGTACGCGTCGAAGAGGGCGCCGGCGACTCCGCCAACTAGTACGTCCCCATTCAATTAAGCCGTTTATGGACAAACGCGAAGGAGCACACGCACATATGTAGAGAATGAAACACCTGAATGGAACCGATCATGGAGATGACCCGTAGCGGAGTAGTTCGAGAGGTAGGTCGTCTCATAGTAGTCGTTGAAGGCGCCGTAGCCGTTCACCAATCTAAAGCGAGATCAGTGACTCAAGCGACGTTGTACGAGAGATTCAGAAGACACACCCAAAGTAGACAGGGCCACGAGACTGGATCCTAGCACTGTCAGCCACGCGTCCAACCCGCCGTCTGGCGGTTCTCCCAACACTACAGGCGCGGCTCATCCTTGCCGATTTCCGCATCTCGCTCGTGGGTCTTCTCCTCGATGGTGGCCGTGGGCGAGACGGACATGGCGTGTGGGTGGAGGAGGGAAGCAGAAGCCATGCAAGATAGCATGTACCAGTGACCATCGCGGGTACTTGTAACAAAAAATAACGAGGGCTAGCATAAGATTTCGGAACGCGAGCGGAGGAAATCTTGGTCGTGACTAAAACCGATCAACCAATCCCGATCGCGCATCAAAAGGATCTGCGTCCGTACCCGCCGGACGCTGACTCCAGTGAGCTTACGGAGGGAGGATTATCAAACCAATCCCCATTTTTTTGGGCAAGTTTTTTCTTATAGCGGGTTCAGGATTATTAGCCCGCTAATGGTTTAATTTGCGCCGAACTCAACTTGTGGTTTGAAGGTCGGTTGAACCCGGTGTTTTAGCTCCAGTCATCATTGTTAATTTGTTATAAGCAAGCAGTGATTTGCTTGGTATCTTGCCGCACAGGCGACAGTACGCATCGACGACCTGCGGCCCGCACGATTTTCCTATCAGCTCTAACTACTTACTTGCTCCACACCGTCGACTCCACATTCGAAGTTCTTATGCAGCGCGCTACCCGCATTGCGGCATTGGCGGTCATCTTTGGAAATATGCATCATTTATACGCCCAAGAAACCAGCTGTTTGAGGGAAAACGCAGCGCAATTGCTGGCTCAATAATTGATTCCCAGACCCAGGTTGGACCCGGGTAAGGAATCTCAGCGAACGGGTTATTTCGGTTGACCTATCGGAACGGGGTTCGACTCGAACAACGCTGGTGGCGAGTTCGCTTGCCGATCATCTGGGAATCTTCTCTCATAAATGATGTGTCATTGGGTCGCGCCACAAGATGAATATTGCCGTCGTTGCGAACCAGTCTAGGCTGTTGAATGCGGCCCGATAAAGCCGACCTTTAAACTAGCGCCCGGGGCTATGTGCGTCGGAATGAGATCGGAAATAAACCCGCACGGCAATAAGTAAACTCACCAGCCTATCCTACGAGTCGACTGATGACTTGAACGTAAAAGACGGGAAAAGAGTAGATCATACACGGAAGACGCTTATTGACGGAGGCAGTTTTTGAGAGTTCAAGTCGGATTTTAACATTATAGTCCATGGTAAGCACATATTGACAGTACCTACAAGCCTACTAGGAAGGATGGCGTCCCGGGACCGAATGGTGAAACCCCGACGGTCCGAAAGTAGACTCGGGACATCTGCAATAGGAGAATTATAGAGCCCTTGTGAATTCGAACCACCATCATCTCCAGATAGATGTTCTTCGATCCTGCAAGTCCTTCTGAGCTCAGATGCATTCCTCCACTGGCAGAAATTTAAAGAACCGTGTTGTACATTCAAGTCGGGTATTCGTGTCTGTATTCTACGTTAATGCACATTATAAATGACACAAGTATTTATGTCGCACGTTTGCTCGCCAAAAAGTAGTTCCCCAGAAACAACCTGCGAATACTCGAATGGTACGATTCACAATGAGCGCCCGCTCTCCCCCCCGCGGTGGTACCCAGTGAGACATTGATACCTCCCGCCGCCCGTATATCCTCCTCTTCCATCTCAATGAGTACGTCAGTCAGCCGCCTGCCGCTGAGGCAGCCACAAGATGCATTGGAACCGAGGGAATCAAAATCTGTCGCCCTCCGGATCCCCCGCATGCTGCCAAACTGCCATAACTGGCCACGCAATAAATCGTGAGGTAGGGCCACAATCGGGAAGTAGCTCCAAAATGGTGACGGGTGCCGCAGGTCTCCGGCCCATGGTCTCAGAATGGAACATTCCGCTGGTCGAAACGTTCATAGACGGCAACGCGTCTAGGAGGTCCGTGCAACTCGAGAGACAAGCTCGGAAAACCTGTATGTAGTAACAATGTTAGCAACTAAGTCAGGCAGTAAGAAAGTAAGCAATAGTCTTTTATAAACTGATGCTATAACAGTTGAACCTCGTACCTCGGTTTGTTATAAAAATGTGACCCAGTAGTAGAATCAGTAAGAAAGTAGGGACAATCGATAAGAAAGTAAGCAAAATGTGAGTAAGAAAGCCGAGCTGATAAGAAAGTAAGACTGGAACAAGTCAGTAAAGTAAGAGTGACTTGAAGACCTGGTAGCATTTTTTTTTTCATTATCGGACTACCTAACCTTGTAATGGCGGGCAACTTACAAACTCGTCAGTCAGTTTGTATGATCTTGTTTGTCAGTGCCATTGTTAATATTCGTCAGTGCCGTCAATCCTCGTCATTCTGTCGAGATGTTGGCGGCAATCTGCTCAGTTGACAAGATAAAGCAGGTAAGGCCGACAAGCGGCAGGGCCCGCTACCGTTAGATTTGATGTTGGTACAAATTTGAGGGGTGGCCCAAAGCTCGCTCAGTCGATGCTGCCTACACGTCTATCCCGGCTGACACCGGAATTCTAATGTTTTCCAATGAATTCCGAAGATTCGTATAATCATTGGATTCCGAAAGGAAAACTTGGCAATCCACTGGTTTCCATCAAATCCTCTGAACTTCGAGTGGAATGATGCATCAATGCCGGCCATATCAGCTGATGCCATCTGAGTCCATCGGAATCCAATGAATATACGCCCCATAGAATTCCGGTGTCAGCCGGGATAGCAGTGTAGGGATCGGCGCCGTACGTACCGTATACTGTACTATTTCAACCAAATGTTCAGGTGACGGTGACACCCAATTTTTTTTGACGTGCTTAAAAATCGCTATAATTCAAAAGAAAAATTATCGGCCACCTCGGTCGACGAAAAATCTAAAAATGGTGAACATTTGGTCGAAATTAGTACAGTACGGTACGGGTCCAAATACGGGCCATACGGCATACTGTAGTATTACAACCAAAGGTTCAGGTGACAGGTGACAGCCACCCATGAACTGAACAATTTTGGTGCTGGTGACGGTGACTTTGCGATTTTCTGGCCTAAAAAGGCAAAAAAAAAGCCCACAGTACGGAAGCCTACGGTATGGCAAGATACGGAGGCTGACCTGGCTCCACGGGATGGTACGGATCTAATACAGCCGTATACAGGACTTAGGAGCATATTGATTGTTTGAGTTGTTGAGCACCATTATAGGGATTTTCAAAGTATCCAATTTCATTCTAAGTCTATCTACAACACCACATCCTCATTTAAGAATAGTTTCAGAGCATTGGAGGTGCATGCCATGAGTAGCAATTTCAGTCGGTGATACCAACTGCCGTTCCGATGCTCCCAACAACATCCAAGTGATCATCGCGGAGCCCACATCATTCAACCGATCCGGTGCCGAGCAGTGCCAAGGACTCCCGACCTGTCTGAGGACAGAACAGCACGGATAAATGAGGCAATTTTTGATGTGATGAGAGCTTGACCGTATCCCACCGTATGTGTCCGTATGACCCGTACGGTACGGCAAAATACGGGACCGTACCGTATATGTACGGTCATAATTTTATGTATCAAGATGGCTGACAGTACGGGTATTTTCCCGTACCGTATGTACGTACGTATCACCATACCATGCGGGTACGGTGCCGGTCCCTAACGCGGCGCGCTTACCAGCTCGCATTGGGCCACATTATTTTCATATGTCAAAGACCACAGACCAGAGGAAGGATTTACTGTATTCAAGTCATGCATGATGATTTGCTGAATGGTTTCTGAATACTTGGCAAACAATACCGTACTTCAAAACTAAGAAGAGTCAAAATCTGACACTCTAGTCACCTCCAAGCCAGAGTGAGGAAACATCGGAAGTGACAGAATATGTGGACAAAGTCCGACAAATGTTGCGGTGAAAGACTCTGAGGAAACATGGCTGTCGGCCGAGGATTCCGAGTCCTGAAACTTATCTCGTTCACATGACAATTGATCGTTGCAGATGGCCGCGTCCGGCAGGGGCTGAGCTATGTAGCAAAAATGACACAATCAAGCACATCTCATTTGGGACTCCAGCAATTCTAAATTGGCTCAAGAAATACCAGAAATTACCCGGCAACAGATCAAGGACTTGTAGCTGGGCTCAATATTGTCCAAACGTTGGCTATTGCTGGTTCTTGAACTATGACTCACTGCATATGACAAATTTTCTGTTTGACCCTTGTATGAAAATGTATCTAACTGCGAGTAGTGAAATTTAGGGCTCCCTAAAACCCTTACCTAAAGGTAGCGGGAATGTCTGTGATGTCACTGGCCTTCACGTACAAACCGCGTACATCGTAACTCATTATACAACTTACAACCGAGAAAGCTTCAGTGTGTAACTGGCGACAACTTATATACCAATGTATCTCCTACACTTCGCTAATTGACATTTGAAAGTCAGTTGATCTACTTCAACTGTAGCAAATAAATCTGATAATCTGTGAAGTATGGGGCTGGCTATCTACAGCTGCCAGGGAGGTGTGAAACTGACCATGGCAGAAATGATATCTCGTACCCGGCAGGCTTCCAGAAAAATGAGTGATTTCTACTACCACTCCGTTGATTAGTTTTAGACTGAGAGTTCCAAAAGTAAAAAAAATGAGACAAGTGAATCCATGAAAGCAATATGCACACCAATACCATGCTTGTATTCAAACTTTCATACTTGTTCGAGATGTTTGGACAGATGTGAATGTTGTGGACAGTGAGGATGCGTTCAGCTTTTTCTCTCCACCTTTCTTGGCGCGTTTCAGTGCTTTTCCTGGCTGTAGTGATGGCACTGAAGGTTTGTGGGCTCGGGCACATTTCCAAAGCTTGTGTATAGGAGCCCTCAGATGGCTCTCCTGCTGCGATGGGCTCCAGGAGAGGCATTTCTCTGAGTTGCAGCTAATACACAGTCAATGGTACGCCCAGCAAAAGACAGGGGGGGGGATTACACACCTGTAGCAGATCCAGTGTGACAGCGGATGGGATGGGGATGGTAGTCGTGGCAGGGAACACTATTGCTGTTCTCATTGTGGCTCCCTCCCCCGACCATGTTCCATCCCAACGCGTCGGTGCCGCTGAAATTGTCATACGGCCAATGCATTCTTGCACCGTACATGTGAAAGACAGCTAGGAGAGAGTAAGGCTGTCAGCACCTGTTGGGCTGGAGGAGGACACAAGCTCACACATACAATTCTGTGCAACACGTGACACACTCATTGTGGGGCGGTGGTGTCGAAGCAAGAAGCAGGGGGTGGGATCACGTGGATCTGTGGCACCTACTGAATTGGAATGATCTCTGCTGAGAGATCTGGACTGACGAGCTTGCACCATCGGCTCTAGAGAATACCACGAATGTATATTTGCGAATATGAATATTCACCAAAACCTCAAAACTGATATTCGCATTCGTATGAATATTGATGGCAAATATTCGTTGCTTAGTCAGCAATATTCGCGAATATTCATGAATATGAATACTCAGCAAATACATTGAGAATTCAGGGGTTTAGCAGCCACCAATGAGTTGCTGAGAGCACTTTTATGCTATCTTGTGAGTTTAAACATTGTCAAAGACTCATACAAGCCCTTGTCTTGCATGTTCAACAACCATTTGATTGACCATCACACTTGCCGTGTTCAACCTGTCAAGCAGCTGTTAAAGTAAAAATGTCTCTAAAGTGGTTGGTTTGCATATGATTAGCAGATCTAGTTGGTGTAATGAAGTATGTTCTGGTTCCAGAGAGGAGATGTGTTTAACAGACCCAAATTACCATGCTTGATTGAAACTTGGCTGTGTATTACAGCTGCAAATATTTGCGAATATCAACTTTCCTGAAAACTGATATTCGCATTCGCGTGAATAGCACAGCCACAGCCATTCGCGAATATGAGTATTTGTTATTCGCGAATGTATACTCGCGAATATTTGTGATATCTGGTATTCGTGGTATTCTCTAGTCGGCTCCATCGACTGACAAGGATTGAAACCTCGGCTATCCAGACTGACGAAATAGCGATCAAACTGACAAAGATAGCTATCAACTGACAAGATGGACATTCACACCGACTGACGAGCTTGTATACTACCCTGTAATGGCTTCTAATATCGGCAAGGTCTTGTAATACATCCTAAGATTGCCTAATCATATGGGCTCTTAAAATTAAAATGATTGCTCGTAAGAACAGCCCGATCTCGTAAGATGCCCAGATCATATCAGTTGCTGTGATCTTATCAAATATCATTTCTCTCATGATGCCATCATAAGATCCTGTGCTCTTACAGCCTTACATTGAGATTTCGGAATTTCCGACATAAACATGCTCTTTAATGCTCCTTGAATAGTTTGGGGCACCGGATACTGAGGTGTGTCGCTTTCACACCAGGGAAAGCAATCTCTCGACCTAGGTCAAGAGTAGTGTTGCTGCTGCGACTCAAAAAGTCGAGTCACGACTTGAAAAGTCGACTCCAATCAGAATTCGACTCGACTCGACTCGACTTAGTCACAGTCGAGTCACTCAAGGTCGACACAAGTCGACACAAGTTGATGAAGTCGGGTGTTTTTTAGATAATGGTTCCAGGCCAATGGCGACAGAAGGAGGGGTTGTTTCCTTTGGGTCTACGTGGCTTCTGAGCGCTCTCTGACTGCAGAGAGATTGCTTAATGTGATATAGCCAGTTTTTTCCCCGTTTTTTCTTACAGTATGGATTTGTTCACATGGAAAAAATCTCCCTTTGATGTACAATCGCTGCAAGACGCCCCGAACGATTGAACGACAGTGAACTTTGTTGAGCAGATCAGGGAAAAGGGGTGATGTCACTATGTCACAAACATGGCATTCCTGCTTCACACCACATCATTTTCCCTCAATAGTGTCCTCCTCAAGGTTCATTCCCCTAAAGTTGGCCCTCAGACTTAGTTTGTGACCTGACTAGGTGCTTACATTGACTTTTTGCTCCCTCTTGTGTGGCTGGTTACACACTATGGATCCTTCTTTTATGGTTGGCTCCTACTCGGTTATATCCTCATCATCAAGACTAGGCTGCTCTCTGTCGATTTGTGTACCGCAAGCAAATGGCAACGCGAGAACTAGCTCTCTGGCCACTGCTCTGGCCTGGGCTTGATTTTACGCTGACTGTATATATCAGGTCAGCCAAATCTTCTATACTCCTCATCATAGCTACGACCTCAACCCCAGTGAAAATCAGTCCTGGTGGGATCTGCCTGGATCTGCTGAAGTCTGTTTAATATACTGGGAATAGCTGAGATCGGCTAATCTGTTAAATCTCTTGAAAGACTTTTCACACAACTTGCGCGTGATAGAACCAAGTGAAGTCTTTCCAGTACGTAAATTTCTGTCTGAGGACTTGACAAAATTCACAGCTGTCCAGTTAGGGAGTCCAAAATGCTTCTTGTTCTCGTACCATCACCATCTCGCAGTCACCTCTTCTTCCCCTCCTCGCATCCTCTTCCCTGTTCCCGTTGCTGACCTACCTTTGCTAGTTCAGACCCCTGCTTGACTCCACAAGTTCTCATTTGGCTCGATACTTTTTTACTCGCCACATTGCATTCTCGGATGAATACACGCATGCACAGAGGCAATGGGTGCATGTTGGTGTGATAAGTATGCCATAGTATTGTTATGGACGGTGATTGTAACCCTCGTTAGCGCCTCTGTATCTCTTTGTTTGCCTGATCCAAGTCAGTGTGCTGATTTCTGTCTGTCTATTGCAGCGACCTTTTTCCAGCCACTCACTCATTTTTCAGCCTATCTTTTGTTGACGCATCCCCGTGCCACTGCTTGCTCCACGTTTCCGTACCCTGCCTGGACGGTCTGGGCTCTGGTTTACCTCACCGTTGTGTGTCCTGATAAATACAGTACACATCCCTCTACTCTGACCCTTCTGCCCTCTGTCCTCACACTCGCTGTCTCTCCAGGCATCCAAGCTCGCTTGATTCCACATCCTGTTACAACAGGTGTGGCTTTACACACCCTCGAGGCCGACCACGTCTATCGCACACATCCTGCCACCTGTACTTCCACTCCCATCGCGTCTGCGCAGATACTTTATTAGCTCATCTTAAGTTCCAGGTGGTCCAGACCACCAGAGGACTTAAGTAATAGAGAACTCAAGTGATTGCAGCAAGGATTATATCAAACACAAAAACAAAATCCACCTAAGAGATTTGAACGGCTGACCTTCCGGCTTATAAAAGAAGAAGATAGGAGGCATTAACCACCACATCAGGAAGCCCATACTTGAAGTGCTCTTTCAGACTGTGATTAGATGTCTTCCATCCCCTCTTTCTACCATAGTAAGTACTGCATATGTATTGACGCACTTGTCATTTCCAGTCATCTTTCATCATGTTTTTTATATAGATTAATTTATTGCAACAGATCAATCTCTAAATCATCTATGGATAGTGGTTTGGCCACAAGACATGAAGAGGGAGAATAAAGAAAGTGGAGAATGTTTAGGCCATTATGGGGCTAATATTGTATCTGTGTGTTCAAGATACTATATCCCTCTTGGTGTAGTGGTTAACATCTTTATCTTCTGCTGGTAAAAAGTCAGGAGGTCTGGTGTTCAAATCCCATTGGTGGATTTGTTTTTGGTGTTTGGACCGGACTTAAGTGTTTGCGCAGGACTTAGTGCTTGGGGACTTAAGTGTTGCATGTCCCTGAGTGGTATGGGACTTAAGTTCCAGGGATGTGGTCCTCACATGTACAGGCTGATTGCATGCAGGGCAGAACTTAAGTTCAGCAGGACTTGAGTCCCAATGTAGTTCAGACCGGCATTAACTTAAATTGAGCTCCTTCAATTTCATGTCCACGCAGTTGGCCTCATCTATCTTCAAGCTCCCGACCATGCAGTATTTGACCACCCAAGGCAAATCACCTGTTCGTTGCATCTCTCCATGCAGCCGATGGAGCACAGCACACATGGCGGAAATAACAATCTGCACCTCACAGCGACGGCTATGCAGTTGTTGTCAGCGAGATGGAGGAAGGGGTGACTGTCAACTGACGAGGCTGGGGCGACTCAGTAGTGTATGTAGTTAGTACGGTATGAAAAATATGATTTATCCTGTAGTGACGGAAAATGGGACAATGCTAGCAGAATTTGGCATAATGAGCATTGCTTAGCAAATGTCAGCAGATTTCAGCAACTTTTAGATCTGTCATAGTTCGGATATATGCTGAGATCTGCTGGGAGCGGCTGAGTCATTTTCAGCAGATCCTGACAGATCTCAGCAGGACTGATTTTGACTGGGCCTCAACGGCTGTGTCCAAAACTCCTGATTTCCTAGGGAATGCATTGTGCCGTCCACGGCCCGTAACAAGGTGAATTTCTGTCCTAACCCTCCAGAAATCAGACTGAGGTAACTCTAGGAGTTACCAATGTCTCAATATGTTGCCAGATGTCATACTCCTTTGGTGAAACTTCGGCTCCTAATTTTTCACGAGTGCTAACAAGTGTCAGTGTAGAATAATAGTTCGACTTGCTTATTTCGGCATGACGAGGTGTGACTCATGAAGCCATGATTTTACGAGGGTATATCTAAGACATCCGTTCAGAACTGAGCAAAGAAATAAATAGAATACTAGGGGAGTCCTAAAATGGATATGCTAACTAATATTCAAACAGCTACAAGTGGGAGAGATCTCAGGCGGGAGATTCCGACAATTTTGATTATTATACCCGACTCAAGTGACTCTAAGTCGGTCCGAGTCGACTTGGGTTCGACTCTGGAGTCAGGCAGAGTTACACCAAAGACTCGACTCGACTCGACTCAAGCCAACTTCACTCAGTCAACTTGAGGGGTTGTAGTCATGAGTCACGAGTCGCGGCAACACTAGTTAAGAGGGTAAGCAATAGTAGTTGATTCAGTAGATGGAAAAAAAGAATATACTTGATGGCCGACTCTCCGCATTCATACTTGGTGGTTGGGTACCTCCGCCGAGACCCCAATGTGACATAGATCTAACTGATCTGCATCAGGACCTCAGCGTATCTGGCGATTTCGTCTTCCAAGGCATCATATCCGTGCACTTCTCTCTCTACACGATGCTATACAAGAACAATATTCTCCTCCTGCGTGTTTCCGTGTGGGGGCTTCTGCTCCTCACCCCCCTGAAGAGCGCGCAAGGATTGTCAGTGTTTCACATATTCACATTTTTCTGGCGCCACGTTCACAATTCAATAAGAAGGCTTCATGTAGAGTTAAAATGACCAACTCTTCACGAATGTCGAGTCAGCCGTCGCTCTTTTCCGAACAATGTGTTTTTTGGCACATCAACTTGCCTCTGTGGCATTCGTCGCATTCTATGTCCAACTATTCTTTTGTCGCCGTCTCCGGGTGCGTACATTTCAGCATCCATTCCCATCCTTCGTTTGACGATGAACATTGATCGGATCGCAGGTGATATCCCGCACAACGTCTACATGCTCATTTTGCTGACCTTACTGTTTCTGTTTGGACTGTTGCCAACCTTTCTATTGGTGCGGTGAACTGTCTGGAATCCGTCTATACCTAAACACCGCACATTTTGCACGTTTCAGGAATAGTCGGATTACAGTATAGGCTTATTTCTAAGGACTGGTATACGGTCCTCGGTATAGCCAGATGGGTTGTGATCACAGAGTAATGGGTACAAGGGGTAGGGAACTACCCTGTGGACCGACAGTGCTCGCCTCGAAAACTGTAGAGGAATGTGTAGCCCACAAACCCTCTTTAGAGACTATTTCTGGTCTTATTCCCACACGATGGAATAGTCTGGACATACTGATGACAAGGGCATGCGGGAATAGTCTTATTTCTGCACCAATAGGCTGTGTGCCTTCCATGTGATAGACGTCAAGGCCTGGGGATATACATTCCGGTGAAGTTCCGGGACTAGCGAAGGTCGGCTAAGGAGATCTAATGGGATTTTTCTTATTCCGAGCAGACGGAGTTGGGGAAATAAGAACCCTTTCTGGGACAAGTCTCACTAGGGGTATCTACGAGGAGCTGGAGACCAGGGGAACATTACCCGATGGTCAGCGATGGCGGGAAAGGACCAGGGGCAACAGGAAATAGGACGAACGACTCGGTATCAGTCAGCCAAGAGACTGAGGGTTTCAAACCCCTAGGCTGACCAACACCGCTTGAACGGACATCACGATTGTCCTGGGCACCAGCCAATGGCAATACGCTCGCGGGAGTCCTTCTGACGGATAAACAGCTGGGGAAGGGGAACTCGGGCAATTTTACTAATTTCTGTTCGTTCTTGGACTTGCATATGATTCTGGGGTTTGTATAAGTAGTCAGGGCATTATCTCGAGTAGGGTACAGAATCACCCGTGTATTAGTAGGCTGAACACTTGCAATTGGGGCTATTTCTGGGGTTGGCTCAGTGTGTATTGTCGTTGGACTTTAACATTGGGAAACCTTAAGTTGGAATAAGGAATAGGGTATCGGAAACGTCTTGGACGTGATTGAGGCTATCTAGCATCTGGGAATCGAATTGTGTTTTGGCATCAGCTACCGTCATCATCATCAGCTATCATCATCAGCACTTGGGAAATAAGCTACGGGGTTTCTATCGTTTGGAATTGTTATATTGTCGACCTATCTGAGGTCTCTTGCACGTCGTTGGACGACACCACCACCACCACCACTCTCAATACTTGCTGTCTCATAAGCTGCAAAGCTTTAAAACTATCTTATTTCCACCGCTCGATTATCACTCAGGCCAATTCCTGATGATATCTTGTAGTGAAGGTTCATCTTCCTAAGGGAAACACATACCTTCCCTTCAACCTTGTTAGGACCTGTAAAGGGACTACCACTCGTCTGAATCTTGGCTCTTGCGCTCGCTGATCGGCCTATTTCCAATCCTAGTCTTATTTCCGTAGGCCTCACCGCTTATTCCAGAAAGACTTGGGTTGTATTTGGGTGATAAGTGTGTTGTTTGGGTTTATTTCGGAGCACATCGTTCAGCGGTAAACAACTTTTCTTGCCTCCAAAGAAGTATTCACGTCCCTCCAGATTGTCTTCGCATTCGCGCACAATGTAGTGCGTAGCCGTCCACCCCTATCGGATAGGCTCGAGTCTGACGGGCCAGTGACGGCATGTTCTTGTCAGTTACCATTCATCTTGGAACGGTCTTCACTGAATATCTCCCTCTCTGCCGCAGCTCACAGTCGACGTCCCATGCATTTTTGTCCTCTTTCGCCCGTTTACTCCCCAGTGAGTCTTTTGTCTGTCCATGTGATTGTCGGACATTCACCTTACCGGTGTTACCTCTAAGAAATCGAGTGTTCTCGCGTTTTCCAGAGCGAGGGGAGGAAAATCTTGGCTTGTTGTATCATCTTGGACACAAAGAAACGCATCTGTCCGCACCAGGCATATCTCTTGTCCCGCTAGCCCTCGGCAATGTGAGCTGATGGGCATAAGAAGGAGTTAAGAGGCCGTGAGAATTTATGCGACGGGTCCTTTACTTTGCACAACGGGTCCTTTGGCTTTTTATACTTACGACACCACATGACAGGTATACACTTCCCGATGGTCACGCTCGTTCGAGCAACGAAGGTCCTTGAAGGCCATCTATTCGTACAAGATTCCTCGACCGCCTCAACTCAACTGTTCGAACCAAACTTATTTCCAGCCTGCAATTATATGATCTCTCGCCAGGAAATTCCTGGGGGGAGACTCTGTCAAATACCGTGAGTCACACCGTCCAATTTAACAATGGTATTCAGTCACCCGAGAACCCAGAAGTCGCAGAGGCGACACCGGCTTGCCCGGCGAGGGGGAGTAATAAAGTAGACGACACCTTCCCAAAATGCCCTTCCCTTCCCTTTGTCATGCCGACTCTTCCTGTGGTCGCCTTTGTCCTTGGTGGTTCGGTACCCCTTCGTCTCTTCGGCAAAGGAGTGCGGCGCAGTGACTAATTCAAATAACGGTTTAGGATCTCGGTGTGGCTGGCGATCTCGTGCTCCAGGGTGTCATATTCGCGCAATTCGCGCATTACACGACGCTGTATAAGCACGATATCCTATTCCTGCGCGTTTTCGTGTGGGGGCTGGTTCTGTTAACGACTTTGAAGAGCGCACAAGGATTGTCAGTTCCTATCTTCCACTCCATTCCAATCTGGTCTTATTATAACTTGCCCTGCAGGGCAGTCATCTGGAGTCAAAACGTGCAGCACTTCATGGATCTCGAAGCAGCCGTTGACCTCTTCCAAACCACATGGTTTTTCCAACTCAATGTCTCCTTCGTGGCTGTTATTGCGTTCTATGTCCAAATGTTTTTCTGCCATCGTCTCTGGGTGCGTTCTCCCCGAATCTTTGATACTCCATCACTGAACTCTGACCGGACACAGGTGATATCGAAAAACGCTTACATGGTGGTTCTGACAATGGTACTTTTCGTCTTCGGACTGCTGGCTGCCTTTGTATCCGTGCGTCGCAACTCTTCATCTCGGAAAAAATGTTGACGTCCCACTAGAGTGGCTTTACAGTCGCAAACGATTATGTACAGCCTGAAAATTGGAGTACGCCATATTCAGTTCCACTGCGAAGCATGAATTGGCATCTGAGATACTCATCTTAGTTGCGGTTCATTTGATCACTGTCTTTGCCGGTGATATTGTCTTGTGTTTAAGCACCACTTATTTCCTGCTGGTAAGTCATGACATCGGCCAGAATACATTCCCGGGCTTGTATTCCATTGCCCACAGCAACACACTCCCAAGATTTACTCCCACAAACAGCGGGAGTGCTGAACGCGCTCCTCAAGTTGACAATTCAGGTGCTCACATACATACTACGATGCCCGCATCCCGAGAGCTCACGCGCCCTGCTGGCAGTCCGCAGCCCCCGCCGCCATATGCGCCTTTTTCAACCTCATCGCGTCGCAAATACCACCTAGCACTCGCAGTATCAGCGCGTGGACCATGCTCGCAATCATGATGAACAGCTGGCTACCCAAGCTGTACGCTTTCTCCGCGATGTGGACGCTCAACTCGCGCAAGGGAATCGCGCGGTCGGCCGGGCTGATAACCACCTCCGAGTGGCACCGGTATACGGAAAACCACCTCAATCTTGGCACGAGTATAGGTCGGTCCCTCGAATTGCGCACGGGCCAAGGCACGGGTCTCCCTAGCATTCTGCATGCTGGAGAGCATAATGGTGACGAGGGGTTGTCGCCGGTAATCCTGCATGAGAATAGGGAACGCTCCGCCAGATTACCAGAAGCTGAGAGTGAGAGGGTATAGTTGTATCAGTAGGCGGAACCAATGTGAGAATTATATGGGTCAAAGCTGTCCTTTTCCTGCATTACCGACAAGCGAATAGCTGCGAACCTGGTCAGTATAAATAAACATTTCTTTGGTGGTCTACATTATTGAGTAGCTGGCAGTAGTCTTCCCATTTCTATGTACGACTCGTCAAACCGAGTGATCTCGCTCGTCGTGACCGAGATGGTGCAAAATTTGCTCTGGTTCCAAGCAAGGCTTTCTTCCGAAGTTCGGACTTTACTTGGCTCGTACAATTTCTACGCTGGTGCTTACTGCATCACGTCAAGTGCCCAAACGCGTTGATGGGTTTTCGTTCTCGGATCGCCGGTCCTTATGATGCCTTTCCCACAGGCTCTTCTGCCAAAATCTGACCGTATCCACCACGATCAAGTGACTGGCATCTGGGAGTTGCAAAGGCTCCTTAAACTCAATGCTAATCACCACGTAGAATTCAGTTGAGACAAATTCAGTCATCCTGAGTGATCTTGAAAATCCATATGCACCTCGAGGCGGTTTCCCGACTTCGAGTCCCAAGTCGGTGATGAATGGAAAGGTCCACAGAAAAAGAAGGCAAGGAAGGCGAAGAAGGTGAGACAGAACTGAAAGTGCACCAACGAAACTAGTCATGGACACAGGCGGAGTGTGGGAATGTGATCCACATGATCCGGAGGTCAGCTGGAGTGATCGCATAGGTGAGTTGAAAAAAAATGAAAGGGAAGAGCGCGAAGTGAAATCACTCCGGTTGGCTTGAGAAGAGGGGGAGAAATTGAGAACCGTGTTCGTGGTCGGAATAAAGAGTGGGTTAAAAGACCAAATCGCGGGGATGAAGTAGTCTCTCGTAGACAGACGCTCTATACAAACTAAGCTCGTACCTCTAGGGATGAAGCACAAGTGATGCTTGCAAGTCAAGCACACTTTGTCCTCTTTAACGCCAGAAATAGTAGGGGTGCTCAATTCTTAACTCGCCCGTCCCGTCTCGTCAAATAATCAATTAATATTTGCTCGGAACAAACAAATTTCAAACTCCGCTAAGCCTGAGCATTTCCGGCGGCCCACTGACCGGCCCTCTGCCCCACATTCACCGAATTTGAGTAGTGCCGCAGAGCTAAAATGTGTTATAGACGGCATGGGATCCATTGTGTGCAAAGAAAAAATTATCTCATTGAGTTGCACTCTGTTTGTCTTCCCGACGTTTTCGGCTTGTTAACAAATGTCATATAATTTTCTCTGGGCAGATCTTTGGCCCAGGAACTTATATGGTAATTTATTGATCATTTTCACGGCTCGAGCAGCATGTTAGAGGTAGGAAACAGTGAGAGGTTGCCTTGCAACGTGGCGGAGTTTGAAGTTTGTTTGTTCCGAGCAAATATTAATTGATTATTCAACGAGAGTTAAGAATTGAGCACCCCTAGTGACATTACCAGAAGGAAAGCAGAAAAAATAAGCCACTGAACTCAGAACAAGATACAAGGGTACAAAAAGACAAAGCTGGATCGAAGTTATGGCACCTCGTAAAAGTACTGTACTATTTCGATCAAGTGTTCAGTCACAGGTCACAGCAGCCACTGAACTGAACACTTGGTAAAAGTAGTCACAGGTCACCGACGCGACTGAACAGTGGGCCGTTTAAATATTTTTGTAGCTAAAAAATCGAAAATTTCTCCCCGGAATCTCAATTTTATGACTTCAAACGGCACTTTCACAATTTTTCAAGCAGACAGATCCACAGTACATTAAACAGTGAGCCGAACAGCTCTATCATCTACTGCACCCACATGTGTTCGCCGCCGTGAGGAACAGGAACCTTCGTATCCCGCTTTTGAATTCAGGAGGATGAGGCCCTAGAAAATGCGACAGAAAAATTGCTTGTATGGGATCGTTGATGATAATCTGATGCAATAATTTACGCGATTCCCCGCCATTCACGATGCGCAATCTCAAATGAACACTTGAAAATAGGTGTCACAGGTCCCCGAGCCCGATGAACTGATGGCAAATGAACAGAGGTGGTCACAGGTCACAAGGCGTGAACACTTGGTCAAAATAGTACAGTATCCTTTGCCTACAACACCCGCTTAACGCAAAATGCAGCACGTTTTTGACCTTCCGCGTTTGTCGGCATGAGGTTAGTCATGTAGCGGGGCTCGATGGACTCCTCAACAGGCAAGGAAAAGGCGAATTTGTCAATTAATTCGCTCAGAATAACCTGCATTTCCAGTATCCTGCTGCCGTATGAGCGGTGTCTAGTTGATATCAAGGAATGAGAGGGCTTACGCAAGCCGCCACCTACACGGCGAACATTAGCTCCTTGGTTTCTGAATCACAGCGGGGTAGTTACTCACCCAACACAGGTGTGTGCGCCACCTGAGAACGCAAGCCTGTTTAGCCAGCATCAAGTTAGAATTTGGGTCAGGTTGAATAGCACGCACAAGTTCGCGTATGGACCGATTGCATCACTCTGCGGCACTCTGCTCTCTAGCCAGCGTCCTGGGTTGAACTGACCGGAATCTTCTCCCCAGCGCGACTCGAGCCTTTTACGGACATTAGCGAGTTACAAGAGCCTACGGTGAAGGAACGTACTTCTGATAAGACGCAAAACCAAGAGTCACGAGCTGGCCTTTTTTGACTTGAATTTGGCTCAAACGCTCCCCAGTGGTAGAGAGAATGCTCTGAGAAAGTGGGATGAACGTGTCCTTCATCGCGACACGATACGTCCATGGCCTGACTGGATAAAGCCTGAGCGACTCCTGCGATGTTGAAGATTTCCTTTGAATCCGGTGCAAGTTGGTTCACTGGAGACATACCTTTATGGTCGCATTGAGTAGAGGCATGCTATCGTATGCAACATCTCCGCGGCTGGTTCTTGGGCGCCCGTGTATCTCCGCTCGCAAGGAATCTTGTAGCTTAGGGTTTTTCGCGAGCTCGACTAGTGCCCATACTAACGTGTAAGCCTAGGTACGGTAGATACGTCAGAGAGCTTTGAATTCAGCAAAACTTATCGTGCAAAGCTTACCGTCGTGTCAGACCCCCCAATCATCATCACAGACGTTTGCGCAACAATGTCCTCCGGACGCAAAGATTTATTTGTCTGAGCATCAGGTCTCACTAGACACATTGATCGACTGTATCATCCAGACAAAAGCGCAGATGCACTCACATAGCATGCTATAAACATCGTCCCCACCATCGAGCCCCTGCTTCGCTGCGTCCATCTTCTCATGGACAAGCCGCCAGCCCTCCCGACTGGCAAGTTCGACGTGGGTACGAAGTGCTTGAGAAGCCTTCGTGGGGAGGTAGATCGTTCGGCGAAAAAGCCACGACGGAAGTAGGCCGCCGAACTCGTCTACAAGGATTTGCGCCGAAGATTGGCTTGCAGAAGACGCCCTGTGAGAATAAAATCGGTCAGTGGAATATTTGCGGAACTGCCGCCCGGCGCACATTATGTTACTGTTACTTTCTACGAACTCGGCTCCGAGGTCGTCGACTGCGCAGCCAAATACCACTTCAATTGCGAGATGTCAGCAGATTATGGGGCAGAGATATGACAAAGGAGACCTTCGGTGGTTGAGCTGACTGTTGCACTACTAAGTAGGGGACAGATATCGATGGCTGGGGAGTCGGATGCATCTAGTTTCTCTGAGATCTATGAAGCTCTAATTTAGAATGCAAATTGGTTTGAAAATTAGAAATTGTGCTCACTCCCTGTGCCACCTTCTCAAGGATGGGCTGGTATTGACGCACCGCGCCGGCAGTGAACGCGGCATTCCAGGCTGTACGCAGGTTTCGGTGCTCTTTGCCTGCAGATGATCATTATCACAAATAGTATATTGTCGGTGATTGCAACACACCTTTCAAAACGGCCATATTCCGTTCGCCAAACAACCAGCGGAACAGAGTATCGAAAATAGGTGCAAACTCAAACTCGCCACTGTTCAGGATATGTTGGAGTGCGAGAGGATCGGAGACCATGAGGCGGTCGCGCTGCCATGTTTCAAACTATGGGCAAGCGCCGCCAGGCAATGAGGAGCACGACACACCCCAAAAGATCCCTGGAATCTGTACACGGTGCCGTAGGTCTTTCGCCAAATATCGTCGTAGTAGCCGTACGGTGGGAGAAACAGCTGCAACATATTGCCTGGTGTGTTCGCCCTGATCAGAATGGATGGCGAATCCGACACTGATCAGCGCCGACGCACCGAGGAGCCAAGACGACGGAGGAGGTCCGGGGATGCGCTGGATACTGCTCTGTTGCCGAATAGTTGAGAATAGGACGAGTCCGAGGGGGACAAGGAAGGGGAGGAATGCAGCAGCGGAGTAGGTCATAGTGGAAATGAGTTGCTTTCTGCTCGGGGCGCAGTACAGTGCGATAGTGGTCGTGAAGAGGAAGCGTGAGCATCGTGAGGAAAAGAAGTGCTTATGAAGGGGCAAGCTCGATCAACTGTCTTCGCATGCCGCTCTTCTCCGAACCACGTGCTACCGCCATCAATAAGCGAAGTGCAAGGTTGTGTGCACCTAGGATCGCGAAAGAAACATTTGTAAAATAGTAGGCGGAAACACTTTGCGGCGCAAGCGATGGGCCGCCAGGCTTTTGTTAAGAACCAATGTTTCCATGATAAGGGACGTCGCAGCGCCAGCCGCGTGAGCTCGGCTATCTAGTATTCACAATGCTTTGACTTCCTGGAACCCGGCGTTCCGCGGCGCAATACGGAGCTGCGTGGCAAATCCAATCCAATCCGCGCCGGCGTGATGCTGCCTGAGGAGGAAACTGTTCCGAATAATAACCGCTGGTCGCTCAGCACTCGGAAAAATTCCGAGGAGCGGCCCGGGAGGATTCAGAATACAACAGGAACTGTGTCTATTTGCTCCTGGATGGCCCAACCCCGATCCCCTCGGACGAACCGCCGGGTTTATTGATCGGCCTTCATCGGGGCTGTAGCGCGAACCCACGCTTTCGGCTTTATCCGACAGCTACAGCTCCGCCACAAACCACACAGCCTAGGGTGGCGCTACACGCTGCACCCCAGGCGCTACAGCCGCACCCTACACGCTACAAGCCACAACCCACTGGCTTATATATATATATATGCTACAGACGCTCCCGGCAACCACCAGCCCATCCTCTACAACACATCCTGACGCACAGCACAATGCAGCCCCTTTCTTCTGATTATCTCCGACGTCCCTCCTGACGCGCCCCGCCGCGGCGTCCACGCGACGCGTTTGTTTATCCCTGTGTCGCGCCGCCCTCTCTTGCCGACGTCACACTTTTGACTCGTGCGACAACGACACTCACGACCTCCTTGCTATTTGATGATTAGTCCGCCGCTGCTGCCCGTCTTTCTCACCTCTACCCCTCGTATTCGGCCCGCATCCCGCTCTCCAGCAGCGCCGGCTGCACCCGCACGCGCTTTCCACCTGCCATCGCCGCCGCTCCCCTTTGCTCCAGCCAACGCTCTCCCCCCTGCCACTGCGCTCGTGCCATCCTACTCGTCGATGCCGGCATATCCACGAACCAGTAACCCATCGGCCTTGCTCCATCCTACTCGGCTGTACCCCATCCCTCCTTCTCTGGCCGTCCCTCCGCCCTCGTCTCCGCGCCCGCGCAACCCCGTCATCGCCCTCCAACGTCATGCGTCATGGCCAAAATGGTGCATACTCTAATATATTTCTATTTTTTCTATTTTTTCTCATCTTTCTCCCAGATTCCTTTCACCCTATCACCATCCTCGCGTCTTGCCCTGATCCGCCCCCGCATTCGGATGCACGGAAATATTCCTCCTCTCGACACCACGCTCGGCTGCGCGCAGCTTCACCAACATACTCAAGCCACCACAGCGTCAGGTACAGCCAGTCCTGTCATGCGTGCACGTCCACGGCGGCTCGTACCAACGTCGACGCCGTTTCCAACCCCTGCCCGCGCCCCGCGCGCCCCACTCGCCGACTCGAAGCATCAAAGTATTGGGCGCTGTGGGCGTCAACGTTGATGCCATTCGTCCGCGCGACGCTCGTAATCAACGCCTCCACGGTCCGCACCTATGCCTTCTTTGTCTCGCCCCGACGCGGTCACTTCGCCCACCCTCCCCATGACGCAGGCGCGGGGAAACCAGCAATGAGAATTAGAACGAGGTGCGCCCACATCTATATCTTCCTTTCACCAAATTTATGACTTAACCCGCGTGTTCATTACTGCTCGGGCAATGTGGAATGCGCGTCAGCGCGCATGTTCCGGCCGGCTGGTTCGCTCATCTCCAACCGCTCTCTTTTTAGCATCGCGCTGACCTAGCAAATGAAATCGGGACGAATCTTGCCAGCCGATACACCATACCTCCAACCTCAATACCCAGGCTTTGTGCAGAGGTCGGTTATACATTTTCTCGCCGTCGTCGCCGACGAGTACAACATTTGATCGATGCAGTCCAAATGCGGTTGTTCGCCCTCGTTGCACAGGACGGCGACGACAATGGCTTGATGGCTGCTACAAAAAGACGGAAAGGATGGCCCCATGATACTTGGCCGCGATGCTGAGTTTGCGTTCAAGTTTGGAAGTCTGGAGGTGGAGTTGGGAAGGAGGAGAGGGGATGAGGCGGAGGCCTGGGCCTGCCTTGGGCGCAGCATCGCGGTTTCGAACCAGGTAGAGCCGCAGTAAGTGCCTAGCGGGTGGTGTCAGCATCCCGGATTATTTAGGGGAAATACGAGAAATGGGGATGCGGAACTCACCTCGGAGTGGCGGGTCGCTGCACCATCTCTGGTCGTGACTGACTGTCGTGAACTGGACGCGCCGGACCTTCACGTGGATCTTCGATGCTGCATCTGCATCGGCGCACCGAGAATCGCAGGGAGCGCAAGTTAGCACAGGGACGCATCAGCATTGGCGGATCTGGAGGCGGAGAGCTGTACCGCCTGCGCGTGCGTGAACTTGATTTGCGCCCAGTATTCTGCGAGGCCGAGGATGATGTAGACGAGTTCGGGGGGAACGCGGGCAGCGACCATGTCATGCACGCTGAGTTCGAGCGGTTCTCGGGCTCGAAAGAACGCTCAGAGGCTGTGGTTTCATCCCGAGAATCGTTCTCTTGGGTGTCCAAGCCAAGTCGCGAGAACGTCTGGGCCAGGCCTCGGCGGAGGGTGTGAGGCACGAGTGATGAAAGTGGATCCATGGCCATATATATACCAGAGGATGGCTACACAGGTTACAAAGGTGAGGGATGTCTCGAACAGTGGTTTATGGACGCGGACAAGTTACAGCTGCCAATGTCGTTGGTCCATCATTGATCATCGGTCCACATCTTCGCGCGACTGTCAGAGTTCAAACTCCGAACCATGCTTTCTTCCTCTCCCCATGTCGACATAGGGAAGTCTGACAATAGCTCGCATGATAGCAAGTGTCCATCCACTTATCAGCGTTTTTCCCATCGCATATTTGATGGTGCCACTACGTAACTGTCATGCTCGGACCTGAAAATTTGCTCTAAATTCCTGTCCCTTATTCGCCCCTGGCGCCGCCTCTGTATCTCTGTCTTACCTTCTCGGGCAACTCGCACTGAAAGGAGAGCTGTTCCGAAGAAATCATCGCATTATCCGCTAGTAGTAATTATTGTCGGTGACACCCGCCCAACGTCTTCAAGACCGGCAAGTGGAAAGCGCAATGTGCCGGCCTGTCAAGGAAAATTTCGACGCAAACGGATCACTGCTGTTTCATGATTATCGTGCGAAAGTGCTTTGCTGTCCTCGCGCCATTGGAGAGTCTTTTTTTTCCTCCTATGAGTCCATTGCCGCCATATCCTCCCCTTACCCAATCGTCATTCGATTCTGTCCGCCCACTGATATATTGCGGTGCTGCCCAGCAGAGCACGCTCGGCCTGCCTAGTGACCCGCTGGCAATGCCTAGCCAAGTGCGCGAATCCCAGATAGTTAATGTCTATGGTGGGTGCGCAATCGGTTGGGCTGTCAATATCTTTGATTCATCTTGCTTAGGAGGCGTGGGAGGCAATGGTGGAGTGGGGGGCATACAGGGTCAGGGTGGCGGAGGGGGCGCCGGGGAGGGTCCTAGGATGAATTATGATGTTAGAGCGGAACACTTCACCGTGCAACTTGTGCTGCCGAATCACAGACCGGATGATCCATCTATAGGGCCTCCCACTCTGAGTAGTTGGTCGGAAAGGTCCAGCCGGGACCTGACTGGCGCTACAAGGAAGCCTCGCCATGGCCAGGGAGCGAGGCAGGCGCCGTACGGTACGTTTCACATAAATTACCAGTCTTTGCTAATCATCGTACCGCTAAGATCCCTCTTCTCGCCCGCGTCCTGTACCGGGTTTTGGGGGCGAAATTTCAACATCAAGCCTCCAGACCTCCGTCTTCGCGGAAACATCTACTTCCACGACTCTCCCTTCACTCGACCTCACTGACTTATGGCTTGGGGCATATCCACAGAGCCGCTGGCGCCCGGGCCGGGATCAGTTCACTTCGGAGCAGCGACCTCTTGTTCCCACTAACGTCGCCGAATTGTCCGGCGGCGACCCTGACTCTAAGCGCCATCGGGATCTCTTCCAAAACGAGCCAGTTCAGTCTAGCCAAGGTGGGCCATTGATCGCCCTCAACCACCACCATAAGGAATCAGGAATACTTCTTCTTCACCGCGCGGTCGCCTTGGAGGCACTGCACGACTCCTCAGAGAGTTTTCCTCAACCCAGATGCCACCCCGAAACGCGCAAAAAATTACTGAAGAACCTATATCGCTGGGCGACTAACCCGGACTCGGTCTACTCTGTCCGTTGGTTGCATGGTGTCGCGGGGGCCGGCAAATCGGCTTTAATGCAGGCTCTGTGCCGACAATTACAGGATGCAGGGCGCCTGGGAGGAAGTTTCTTCTTCAAGCGCGGTCATACGACTCGCGGCAATGCCTCGACAATCTTCGCGACGCTCGCTTACCAGCTTGCACTTCGACGGCCTACATTGAAGACTCTAATCTCATTCAACCTAGAATCAGATCCATCGGTTCTCGGGAGAGCCATGGATGTGCAACTGCGCACCCTCATCATCGAGCCATGCAGATTGCTGCAAGGTACTCCACCCCCGGTTCTTCTTATCGACGGTTTGGACGAGTGCGAAGGGCACGATATGCAGCGAGAAGTTTTGCGCTTGATAGGATCCACTGCGACCGAGCAGCGTCTTGCGCTTCGGATCCTCGTCGCCAGTAGACCAGAACCACATATTCGAGAAATCTTCGAGGAACAGTCCTTCCGAAGACTCGCTGATTCAATCAATATCGAACAGTCATTTGAAGACATCCGGATCTACCTCCGTTGTGAATTTTCACGCATCCATCGCGAGCATTCCAGGACCATGGGAAAAATTCCGACCCCTTGGCCGGCGCCCCGAATTCTGGACAGACTGGTTCGGAATTCGTCTGGTTACTTCATCTATGCCGCTACTATCGTCAAATTTGTTGATGATGAGTATTCCAGACCGTCAAAGCAACTGGACATTATTCAAAATCTTGCCCCCCGTGATTCTCAGTCACCATTCGAGGCTCTTGATCAACTCTACATCCAAATCCTACTTAGAGTGCCTTCCCGACACCGACCATATCTTGTTGACATCCTGTGTTTCATCTTGTACTATCCGGCCGACAGTATAGTTGTGGAAGACGTTGAAGCACTACTTGGCCTGGACCCTGGCGACGTTGCGCTGATCCTCCGTCCCTTGCACTCTGTACTCTGCCTATCTGGTCAGATACGAGTGCATCATGCCTCCTTTCGTGATTTCTTGAACGACAAAGAACGGTCAACCATTTTCTACGCCGGTTCTCCACAGCAGAGGACGAAACTCGGCTGCTTAATACTCAAGGCACTTGCATACGTGCACGAAGATCCGCAGAAAAATCGTGCCGATTTGTGGTTCCGGTGGTGCGCTCAACCTTCGAAATTAAGTCATTTCTTAATTATTTTCTCTGTAGGGGTCTCTCGGAAGCTGGACAGTGGCTTGGATATATTACTTCGCTTGCGCCTTCTGTGGACTTTGTCCCGCTGGTCCGACTGGTCAATCCTGACTTCATCTTCTTCGACCAGATCCATGACGCCGACCTGGAAAACTTTCTGTCATGGCTGAAAGTGCGCCTTGATCTCCTACACATTATTATTCTAATGTGAATTCGGTCATGAAGCACATTCGCCCTGTCCCTCACAATTTAGTCAGGGTCTGGGAGGATTATTCCCTTGTCCATTCGTTTGCAGATCTCCAACGCGAGGTCCCACGCATGTTACTTCGGGAACGCGACAGGTTGGCACCCAAACGAACCGATGCCGAGATTTTGGACCCATCACTTGCCATAATGTCTGTTTTGCGGGCGCGGATGAACAGTAAATTCGAGGCGGTACTAGGGGCCTGTAGGCAGCTTTTGTCACGCTCGCCCCTACTGGTGCGCATCACACAAGCAAAACGATTGCTTACTTGCGATGGAAACCTTTCCGTGGACTTGTTTCTGATCCGCATTGTACTGGATCTCTCCTGGGATGATATTCGAGGCTGCATTTGTTCTCTCCGTCCCCTGGTGACCAAGGAGTCCGATTTCTTTTTCATATTTTTCCTGCCTACACTGTGCCGGGAACTCGACAATCTGTACCCCGAGAGTATCGTTTCCAGAGACTTGGCTCGTGGATTGCTTCGACTGATGCGGCGAATCGAGGACGGAGAACTGCCCATGATTTTCTGGTAAGCAGATATTCTCAAGGGTAACTTTGAACTGAAGAACTACACAGGTCCGAATGGTTGACAGATGACCACGAATGGCATTGCTTAGAGTGGGGACGACATGTTCGATCCTCTCCACAATCAAACCCCGAGCTCTTACGCGAACTCGATCAGTTTGTTCCACCCTGGGATGTGTTCTCAGAAGGGCTTGAACCGGTCGAGTTCTACGATGTTGTCCGATGGCTAAAGGTAAGAAGCGACACTAGCTGCCCACGTTGCCTCTAAACATAGTGTGCAGACATCTACCGACGCTCACGTCGACTTGATCGACCGCTGGCGTAGTCATCTGACAGAGAGTATGGCTCGAGCAGGGGCGAATTACAGTGATGACGAGCTCGAGGAGAGGTGGCAGGCCAGAACAGCGAAGGAGGCATACATTCAAGGACCAAGTCGCTCATTCGACAGGGAAGTAATCCGATGTTGGGAGGGTTGTTTGAGGGAGTACATGAGCACTGGTGGTGGTTGAAGTGGTATGATCGTATCTGTAATTCCTCCTTGGATATAAATCACGGAGGAGGAATTGGACCTTCTGCATTCAACTATCCTTGAAGTTCATTTTCCGGCATTGAATCGGCAAATATTTCACACATGGCGTCTGAATTCAATGAGTGAAAATCAATACCGAAATGATTACAGCTAATTGCAGTACCGAAGGTGCAAACCAAAAAAATTGTGTTTTGGGATATTTTCAAAGAATTCCCAATATCTCAGCCAGTTCTTCATCGATTCACATAAAAACTGGATAGATCTACTCAACTAATTCATGCGCAATTATTGATCGAAAGGAATTTGTGAAAGTGTTGTGTATTAGGTAATTTTTGGTTTCAGGCTGTTTTCACACCAAAAGCTGTCTAGCATGCCGAGAACATGTCACAGCGGCCTAATATTGTAGGATGGACAACACTTATAGCTGAGGAAACATGTGATAGAGCCAGAAATATTTGAAATTCCTCGATAAATGTAATCTTTACAATATCTCACAATGCCAAACTGGCAAATGTATCCGAGGAAGCTAGAGGGACTGTACATAATTTATCCGTGTTTCTGGCTCTATCACAAGTTCTCTAGGTTATATATGTTGTCCATGCTAAAATACTAGGCTCCTGGGAGATGTTCTCGGCATGCTAGATAGCTTTCGGTGTGAAAACAGCCTGAAACCAAAAATTACCTATTACACAATACTTTCACAAATTCCTTTCTATCAATGGAATTTTGTATCAGATCTCGTTGAGTCGACTAAGGCATCAATTTTGAGTGGTAAATTATACTTCTGACACTCGTTCTCGGTATGAACATTGTGACGGCCAAGATCAAGCCCAAGCCCATTTGTCTGATGTCATCAGTCAAACAGGCTTGTGTGCAACTATGCCATCACGCAGTCGGGCTTGCGCATCTGTCCACTCAAGAATTCAATGTCTACACCTGAGCAGCCTCCAAATCATGTATGATACCGGGCTTTGAATATTTCGGCTCAAAGATGGCCCAGAAAGAGTTTGGAAGTTGAATATGTTTCGTGTTCAGTCCGTGTTTCCTCCTCTGAAATGGCTAGGAGACAGCACAGGGATATCTCTGCAGGATATTGTGGTAGAAAATCACTGATGTTTGTATTAGGGGTTGGCATGGCATGATGGAATAATTTTAACCCATTTCAACAACTTCTATTACAGCTAATGGAACCGAAGGCGCGAACGAAAAATTTCCGTTTTGGGAACTTTTTTGTCGCGCCGACCAATTCCCTCATATCTCCCTGAGTTTTGGTCAGATTACCTCGAAACATATACCATTCTTTCAGAATAATTCGTGCGCAATTAGTGATGTAAAGGAAATCACGAAAATGTATTTTATCTTTCCATTTGGCACCTGAGGTGTTGTTTCTGTTGAATACCTCCTTGCAGGGTGGGCACTTGTTCAAACACATTAAATTTTTGGGAGGGAAAGCTTACATGCAATATGAAGAGGGTGATGTCGCCAGAATTCTGATTTTCTTCTCCATTAAGACACTATTGGCTCAGAAGTAATCTTTCGATCAAAGATTATTCAACTCCCCGTAACCTCTTCAATATGGAACCAAAGTCAAACCTAAAACAACACAGAACATCAAATTTGACGTCTCCTTCAGGCTATATGCTTGAACTGTCTTAGTTATCCTTGTGCTGGCTTTCTTGGAGGTGGTACATCTGACAGCTCAGATTTGGATATTGTCTTTCTATGCATGTTTTTGAGCCATTTGAGAGTCTAGGCTAAAGGAGACATCAAATTCGATGTCCTGCATAGATTTAAATTTAAATTTGGTTCTATATTGAAAAAGTTACAGGGAGTTGAACAATTTTGATCAAAAGATTACTTCCGAGCCAATAGTGTCTCAATGGAGAAGAAGATCATAATTCTGACGACATCACCCTCTTCATATTGCATGTAAGCTTTCCCTCCCAAAAATTTAGTGTGTTTGAACAAGTGTCCACCCTGCAAGGAGGTGTTGAACAGAAAGAGAGGTTCCAGTGCCAAATGGAGAAATGAAATGTATTTCGTGTTTTCCTTTACATCATTAATTGCGCACAAATTATTCTGTAAGAATGGTATATGTTTCGAGGTAATCTGGCCAAAACTCAGGGATATATGAGGGAATTGGTCAGCGCAGCGAAAAAGTTCCCAAAACAGAAATTTTTCGTTCACGCCTTCAGTTCCGACATTAGCTGTAAAATGTCACAGAAAAATTGGGTCCAGTAAACCAGGAATTTGAGTTGTGAGAAACCCTTTGGTTGCAAGGGATGTATAAAGACAATGAGCCTACACTGAGTGTCGCAAGCCCGTGTTTTTGAAGTGAATTGACAAAGTTGCGCTGTGTCGTCGTCGGCAGCGACGGCGTACCATCACATCAATGAGCAAAACATTATAAAAAATTGCATGCCCTAGAAATATGTACTTACTGCACATGGTGTGTCCACTCAGATTTAGTAATTAGTGTGGGGGGGGGGCGAGAAATATCTGCAAGCCCGTTTGTCGGCTAAGCGAGCAAACGGGCTTGCCAAGCCGACAAACGGGCTTGCAAGCCGATCTGCCGGGCTTGGGCTTTGATTAACCGTTCTTTAACAAAATGGCTCCTTGGCTGTGCTATTTCTCCATATGTCCATACTCCTTTCGTCTTCATCTGCTCGCACTCTGTTTTTAACCCCATTAACCATCTTAAGTATCGCAGTCCGCAGATGGACACAGCTTCTCTCAGTAAGATTCTCACTGTGCCGCGGTTATTAATTAATTAACCGTTCTTTAATGATTACCTTCGTGATTAACCGTTCTTTAACGAAAGGCCTCCTCTTACCCCATCAGGTTACCTCCATTAGCTACTCCTCTGCTCTTTTGCTCAAACTCTTCACGCGCATCTCCTGGTTTGCACTGGCATGGGATCTTTCAGTGGTCACTACGGCCTGCGCAAACATCGATGCTGCGCACATATTCCCATTCAGGCCACACTTTCCGACTCTGCGGACTGCGAGCTGTCGATAACTGGACGGATTGGGAGGTTCGAGGTGCAAAGGCAAGTCCCGCAAATGGCCAGCCCCTCGAACAACACGCTGAAGAAGAGAGATGTAGTCCCTAGGAGGACTGAGGGTGGCCAAGGTCGTGCTAGTAACGTGGCCGAGTCGTACAGCACAAATGTGATGTCAATAGGGACGGGATGGATCTAGATGTGAAATTATAATGAAAACAGATAGAATGAAAACTCAGCTTGGTGGTAGACTCAATTCGGCTCAAGATTGTTCGGAGGTACTCAGAACAGCGAGTGTATTCGGTATGTGGGTGATGGCGAGAAGGTGGAGGTCAAGAACAAAGAAACAATGCCATAAGATGTCGACATATAAAGTACGCTGAGTCAAATCAAGTATGTAAGAGTGGCCTGTGGTTGAAAAACCGAAGCTAGGAGGGAAACCTTCACCCAGTAGTCCAGGTACTACACAAAGACGTATAGGTAGATATTCGCTGCCCCGCTCAGCGCCGAATGTGGGTGACCAGACCACTTCCAAATTGATCCCTGGCATAGCCCGAGATGCCCGAGATCCGGTTCACCTCTTTGCGTTGGCAGTATGTAGTGAGAAAAATTGAAATATCAGCTGTAGATCGTATGAGTGAATGTAAGAGTATGAAGATCCAGTCCAGATATAAAATGTATAACATTGTTCTTGTGGGAACTGTATCTGGAATAATGCTGGAATTCTTGGGGCATGTGTCCAATCGGCTCGGGATGGCAAAGCGACGTGCGAGGCATGTCGCACTTCCACAACGCACGACCTCCTCACCGTTGGCGATGAGTCTGCTGCCGCTGCCTGTCCTTCTCACATCTACTCCACGTATTCGGCCCGCATCCTGCTCTCCAGCAGCGCCGCCTGCGCCCGCACGCACTTTCCACCTGCCATCGCCACCGCTCCCTTTGCTCCAGCCAACGCTCTCCCCCCTGCCGCCACGCTCGTTCCATCCTACTCGTTGATGCCGGCATATCCACGAACCAGTAACCCATCGGCCTTGCTCCATCCTACTCATCCCTCCTTCTCTGGCCGTCCCTCCACCCTCATCTCCGCGCCCGCGCAACCCCGTCATCACCCTCCAACGTCGTGCGTCATGGTCAAAATGGTGCATACCCTAATATATTTCTCCTTTTTCTATCTTTTCTCATCTTTCTCCCATATTTCCTTTCACCCTATCCCCATCCGCGCGCCTTGCCCTGATCCGCCCCCGCATTCGGATGCACGGCAATATTCCTCCACTCGACACCACACTCGGCCGTGTGCAGCTTCACCAACATACTCAAGCCACCACAGTGTCAGGTACAGCCAGTCCTGTCATGTGTGCACGTCCATGGCGGCTCGTACCAACATCGACGCCGTTTCCAACCCCTACCCGCGCCCCGCGCGCCCCACTTGCCGACTCGAAGTACCAAAGTATTGGGTGTTGTGGGCATCAATGTTGATGTCACTCGTCCACGCCACGCTCGTAATCAACGCCTCCACGGCCGGTACCTATGCCTTCTTTGTCTCGCCCCGACGCATTCACTTCGCCCACCCTCCCCATGATGCAGGCTGTGTGTTCATTACTGCTCGGCCCATGTGGAATGCGCATCAGCGCGCATGTTCCGACCGGCTGGTGCGCTCATCTCCAACCGCCCTCTTTTTAGCTAATTAGACATGGCGCTGACAGACCTGGTATTGGGGCACCCGGGCATTTATTCAAATCTGCTCGAGTTGCAACATACTATGATGTATTTCATTACATTAGGGCGTCATCTCACGAGGGCTATTGCTGGCCTGAGCAAGTTAGCTAAAAGGGATATAATGTGTCTCGAACCATTAGAAAGACGCTGGACAACAATCCTGGTAAAGGGTTGAGGTGGGAAGTCGCTAATGGAGCAATCACGGAAAAGTGCCTTACCATCCTGGAAACGGATTGGGGCTACTGCACATCCCTGACTAAGGGCATATTACAAGGGAACATCCTTCACCTGAGCATATAGGAACTTCGCGAAGTGTCCCGGGTATACCCCAAGAGTGCTTCGCGAAGTTTCTGGGGTAGCCATAAAAGGGTTCCGACGGGTCGCGGGGCTTATGGGCGGCATTCCGGCACTGTCGTAGCCATCAATACTTGCTTCACCGGCCATACGGCAATTTATTGGATCAATTCCGAGTTGTACGGACTCGCCGGCATCTCGGTAGATATAGCCTAATCGAGAAATAAAAGAACAAATCACAAAATCCCGTACGCCCGCGCTCTTCACCACCCCTCCCACCCTGCTGGAAAGCTTCCATCCCTTCTACATGCTAAATCTTCGCGCGCACGCGTCTCCGCCCGCCGTTCCCACCCGCATTTTCGAAATCGGGGGCGCGTGCGCAGCGAGGCGGGTAGATCCCGCACGCCCACGCTCTGCACCACCCCTCCCGCCCTGCTGGGTAACCTCTATCCCTCCTGCATGCCAAATCTTCGCACCCACGTGTCCCGCCCGCCGTTTCCACCCGCCGTTCCCGCCCGCATTTCGCAGCGATATGAAATACCGTACACCCACGATATCCGCCACCCCCTCCCGCCCCGCTGGTATACCTCCAACCATCCGCATGCTAAATCCTCGCGCGTGCATTTTCGAAAACGGGGGTTCGCGCGCAGCGAGGCGGGCGGGCAGGCGGGCGGGCGGAGCGATGAGGGCTGGCGGGGCGCGCGCGTGCGGCCTGAGCCCACCACAAGGTCAGCCCGAGCCCCGCGCGGCGGGGCACCACCCGCAACGGGGATCCCGCCCTCTCGCCCCCGCCGCCCGCACCGCCGCCCTGCTCTAATGGGGAGTTGGGCACCATGAGGGAGCGGTGGAGAGCGGGGCCCGCTCTGCGACGCCCTGCGTCCGGTTCCGTTGCCGCACGCACCGCCGCCCTGCTCTAGAGCGGGAGTTGGGCGGCATGCAGGGGCAGGGAGTGACGTGGAGCCTGCACAGCGACCGGCACGGCGGAACGGGTGGGCAGCGGGCACTGCACAAAGAGATTCAGCGCGCTGCAGCAACGCGGTTCAGGGCGGCAGCTGTGATTTGGAGAGTGGGTGCGCACGTTCCCGCCGCAGCGGAGTGGGCCCGCGTTCTGTAGGGAACGCGCAGCTCGTACCACCGCTCGCGGGCAACGACGCTGCTGCTTCGCAGCCGTGTGCACAACCCCACGCCGTACCCATCCTCGGCGCCCGTCTGCGAAAGCCACGGAAGTTCCGCAGCACAGCAGTAGCCTTCAGAGCGGGGGCCTCGGCCACCGTGAGCGGGTGATAAAGGGGTGGGCGTGCCAGCCCTCCCTCCCGCCAACCAAGAAGAAATGACTCACCGCAGATCCAGCTTCAATAGCCCCCATGCAAGCGAAGACGTTTCTGAGACGTCTGGGCAGTGAAATCGGCGAGAGAAAAGCGCCAGAAACCGACGTTGCGAGTGCAGAGGTGCGTAGCCACTCGAAATGCGTGATAGATTCTGCCGATGGATTGACGGCGAAATCGGTGCGAAATCTCGCAGAAAGAGGCTTCGTTGAAGGCGGCAGTCGACCGGCGCTAGCGTCGCACGAAAACGGAGAGTACTGAGCGAGAGGTGGCCGGGAGATGGTAGGTGGAGCAAGAGAAAAGATGTTACATAGCCACTGATTGACAGCGAATAGCGTCCGCATTTGGAAAGAAGAACAGATCCCACGGCTGAATTCATGAATTATGTGCGCGTGGTTGGACTTGAACTTCGTATAAGTATTTGAGCCTTTTCTGATCCAGTGTCAGGACTTCTCTGAAACAGAAATGCACCCATTCATAATTTATTGGTGGTGAAATCACACAAAATGCATTCTTGGAGGAAATAAAAGTTCGGGTCTCAATGTTGGATACAAGCACTAAGATTTTTGACTCCAAGAGTCTTGGTAGCTTGTGAGGACTCGCAAAATAATTACTCAGCAGGGATACTCAATCTACAAGATGATTCAGCTCAAATGGATTTGGGATGGATGATTCTATTGCGGATGCCAGTGAGTCATACAGCTCCCAGTACCCGAGTTTTGGAGTCGTCTATACTTTAGGTAAAGATATATGCATATCTTTGAACAATTGGAGAACTTTTCTTCTTCCTCAAAATTTCCATGTTTGACCATTTCTGCGACATACGGGGCTCCAAGTGATGAATCTCAGGCCGAGAATCAAAGAATAAGTCAGTATAGACCTGAAAGATTCGAAATTTCCGGGGTATTCGACCCTCGGCAGCCTCAACTTGGCTAAATCCCGTGTGATCACGCACTCACCACTACTTCAACAAAATAGGGTCTTCAGTTTCGTGAACATAGCGAGCCAAGGCTGGTCCAAATTTGACTCGTAAGCAAAAAACAAGGTCATATGAACTCTGAATGACCGAAAGATCTTGGGGGTTTTGGCACTATAAAGACTCAGGTCGCGAAATATGCTCTTGGTGAACTTGAGTTAAACTGGCCAACTCGAGGGCCAAGCTTCGCCAGAAACACCTCAACCCAGATATTTTCTTGTAACTTTCAAGATGAGCTGTAATTTTGATACATATTGTAAGTACATCATGAAGGCACCCTGTGAGCATTTTATGGCATTTTTCACGAGCTTGGGCACACCGGTATAGAGCATGTTTTGTGAAATGTTCCAAATTTGGCGGGCACCAAGTCTGAACGTTGGATATAATATTTTTGGCTGGGTAATTTTCAATAAATTTTGGAAATGTTATGGTGCTAGCATCCTACTCCCTTGCTGGTACGGAGATCAGGTGGAATTATGGACGGTCGGCGCAAGGCGTTCAAAGATCAAGCTGTTTCGGAGAAGTCCGAGGGCGGTCCGGGGCACCGCGCCCGATCAAATTGGGCGCTTGCGCACTAAAATTAAGCGCCAACCTCAAAAATCATCGTCAAACCGTGCATTTCGCCGCAAATTCATACATTGAAGTGCGTAGAACAGATGTAATCTAAGTAAACATTGAAATTTTAACTAATAGGGTGGTCCCCACCCCCGTCGTGCCCTAATTCGACCGAGCGCACGCGCACGAGGGAAGGTGCGTGCTAAGGGTGGCGGTGGTGCGGTGTGCGGTAACCCGAGCATGACCGCAGAAGGAGCAGGGAGTGGGGCTGCACTGCGCGGGTGCGTACGCTGGGGCGAAGCGAGGCGCGGGCGCGGGAGTAAGCGAGGAGCGGGCGAGGGCGCGCTGGGGCGACACGCGGGCGCTGGGGCAACACGCGGGCGCTGGGGCGAGGCGCAGGGTGCGGGGGGCGAGGCGCAGGGTGCGGGGTGAAGCGATGCGCGTGCGCAGGGGCGAGGCGAAGCACGGGGTGCGGCCAAAGCGCGGATGCGTACGCTGGGGCGAAGCGAGGCGCGGGGGCGAAGCGAGGCGCGGGGCGAAGCGCGGGCGCGGGAGTAAGCGAGGAGCGGGCGAGGGCGCTGGGGCGACACGCGGGGCGCTGGGGCAACACGCGGGCGCTGGGGCAACACGCGGGCGCTGGGGCGAGGCGCAGGGTGCGGGGTGAAGCGATGCACGTGCGCGGGGGCGAGGCGAAGCACGGGGTGCGGCGAAAGCGCGGGTGCGTACGCTGGGGCGAAGCGAGGCGTGGGGGCGAAGCGCGGGCGCGGGATTAAACGAGGAGGGGGCGAGGGCGCTGGGGCGACACGCGGGCGCTGGGGCAACACGCGGGCGCTGGGGCGAGGCGCAGGGTGCGGGGTGAAGCGATGCGCGTGCGCGGGGGGGAGGCGAAGCACGGGGTGCGGCCAAAGCGCGCGCGCTGAAGCGAAGCGAGGCGCGGAGCTGAGGCGAGGCGCAGGGGCAAAGCGCGGGGTGCGGGCAAAGCGGGGCAAAGCGAGATGCGGGCGACGGAGGCGCGTGCGCTAGGGCGAAGCGCGGGCACTGGGGCGAAGCGAGGCGCGGGGTGCAGGCGAGCGGCGGGAGCGCGTTTGCTGGGGCGAAGCGAGGCGCGGCGTGCGGGCGAAGCGCGGCAAGCGTGAAGCGTGAAGGGCGAGGTGCCTGGGTGAAGCGCGGGAGCAGGAGCGGGGGCGGGGGCGGGCGCTTGGGCGAAGCGAGGCGTGCGGTGCGAAGCGTGGGATGAGGGCGAAGCGTGGGCACTAGGGTGAGGGTGGGGCAAAGCGAGGCGAGAAGCGAAGTGCGGGGGCGAGGCGAAGCGCCGGGGCAAGGCGCGGAGGCGGGCGCACGGTCGAAGCGAGGCGCGTGGTGCAAAGCGCGGACACGCTGAAGCGTGGGCAGAGAGGCAGCGGAGGCGCAGCGGGTGCAGCGCAGGTACGGGGTGAAGCAGGGAACGGGCCGCGGGTGTAACGGGCGCAACAAGCGCAGCGTCGGCAGCGCAGATGGATGAGATGGTGCGAGGCGGCGCAGCAAATGCAAAGCGAGGCGCGGAGCGCAATGGGTACAACGGTGAAAGCTAGGTATCATGCCCCGACTTTGAAGGGAGGTGGAGTGCATTGGGAGCGGGCGGCGACGGAACGCGGGTACAGGGGCCAATCAGGGTGAAAATGTACTGCATCGGGCCCGACGAAATCAGAGGGGCGGGAGGACCAGTGAGGCGCGGAAATGGCGCTGAGAGAGCCACATTCAAACCGCCATGAGCGGCGGCCACGGCCAGGGGCGTACGGGCGTAGTGGCGGGGCGGTGGGTGGACGGAAGCAAGCCTGGATCAGGTTCACACGCTGTCCCGGCGGCGAAACAGCCGCCAGATTGATGCCTGATGGCATCCAATCTCTGCCGAACCCTTTGTTCAGGCCGTCTGATGGCTCACGCGCCCCGCGACGGCTGTGGGGTATACCCCAAAAACTTCGCGAAGCACCTCTGGGGTATACCCCACAAACTTCGCGAAGTCCTAACTTAATGAGCTGCATCCTTCTGAACCAGAGGGATCATTGTTGGGCATCATCTGACGTCTCCAGAACTGCCAAGGGAAGGCTGGACTTGGTCGATCCACCAATTGACTAAGAAACCATACTCGGGTACTGGGAAGCAGCGGCTATCACAATTTTCAGACAAATCACTTAAGCGGTTCAAGGCGGAACCATTTGAGCGGATGGTTACCAAGGAGGGTAACGGAGCGCTGACGAGGAGGTCAGCTAAAAGTTGACATATCAACAATATCCCATCACGATTGTTCTAAGCGATGTAGATCTTGACTCATCGTTAAGCTCGGCTCGTTGATGTTTCTTATAAATCTCTCTCAATTTTACTAATCGCTTGATATCTGACAGGAGTTCATCGGCTAGCTGCCATACCACTAGTCATATACCCTGAACCCTATTGCTTGTTTGTATCAGTCTCGTTTATATTTAGATTCCTGTAACATATTTAAGTGGATGGTTATGGGTGGAACACCAGTGAATCTCACCCCACCTGTTGAACGCGAAGTTACTAGACTTCACGCTTAACCGGTAGAGTAGGCATTCATTCGGAGACAGCCAGAAGCTATACCAAGTTTCGTTTGTTTTCCCTGTTTGAATATTATCTGTGTTGGATTTGGATCTTTATAAACGACGTGTGGACATATTGGATAAACGGAACAGACACGTGGAATATAAGGAAACGGATCGGACTTGACAATTGGTTGTAATCTCGCAAGGATTAGCAATCGCGGATACTATTGGAATTGGGATTCATAAAGAATCACTTGCGTTACGCATCGGAGTACTATCTCCAAACCTAGACCCACATCATACAAAACCGTTGAACATAAAATCTCGTCTGTCTATCGCAATTGCGCCTAGAACGGATTCGAGCAAGTTTTATCTATACGACTTGTAGACCTGTAAAGTCGTGCTTCTCAAAGAGAACTAAGTTCAAATTGCCACAATCTATACTGGATTGGAACCCTGAACTTGCACAAGGACTATAGTGTTTGAGTTGTTGTAGTTGCATTATCGAACCGTGTATTCATTTACAAGGTTTGTGTTGTGGTTATTTCACTGCTAGCCCCATAGTCAGCGTTTCAGCGCTGACCTATTCGTGCCAATTTCCGATCTTTCATAAGGCAAAGTCAAGTTAAAACAGCCTGGAATTTTGTTTTTGTGCCGAGTGTTCTACACTTTCAGTCGCTTTGAGTTTCCCTTCTTCGTTGAAACACGACATTAAAAAACTGAAATGTGACAGTCGTTGCCTTGTCACATGGGCGTGCAGCCGCTCGCGCGACGCAGATCTCCGAATTCAAGCCAATCTCAGTGGTTACGTCATGATTCTATTTTCTCTCCTCATCACCTCTTTGCGCAAGGCCTACTGCTTTAGTGCTGGCTACATCCCGGACCTTGCGATACACGGTACCTCGGCGTAAAGTTCCGCTTCGGTCCCGACGTAGCCGTCGCCTTCTCTGGTCACTCGAATTAGACTCGGAGTTCCGTCACGTCCCTCGGAACCAAGTAGAGGCCAAATTTGACTGAATGCGGTTGTCATCGTCAGATGTATTATCAACGGACTATTTCGGGCAGTTCTCCTTGATTGGGGCCATAGCGACAACGGCCGACGCCGATGTGGGCCTCCTACGACGATGCCTTGCTCATTCCGCCAAGATACTGTTCCCGAACAGAATACAATTGCGTTTTTGCTATTGGACAAGACCCTTCATCAGGCTAGATGTTGTTCTGGCCGCCCATTGACATTCGGACTGATCAAGGGAGGTAATGCGATGCCATGGCGATCATCTATCGTTTTTAGTATTTTTGGTCGATTGCTCTCGTACTCGCCATCGCTTATGCGCTGGACATACTGTCTCTCTCCTTCGTTAAGGTCACTCTCTTGCCACCATGACGAAGAGCGTCCAATTCTCTACCACGAACATCCTGTACTCGCCACTTCCCTGGTCGCCCTCTCCCAACGCCTCTACCTCTTATTTACTGCCTTCCCCATCCGTTGTCGCATCCCAGCTGCCTGAACCTCTCGTTGACCCAGCACCCTCTCCACGCATTCCGGATGAGCCGCTCTCCGGACGTTTACCCCCACTCGCGCCCATCATCTACAGCCCATGGCTGTCTCCATTACCGTTTCCAATGTCGCCGCGGCACGGGTGTATCCCCATTCACAATCGTGCCCAGATACATTCGCTGCTCTCTTTCACACCATTCACACCTCCTCCTGTCAACTACGACCTCTCACACCCTTTGCACACCATCAACCCACAGTTAACACCATCGTTCTTCAATCCAGCGACCTTCCCTCCTCTGCCCGCCCTCACTGTCCTCTGCCGCCACATAGCATGGCCAATCTCGGTATCCCCATCGCAGCCCACAGGCTTCGTGTCAGTCCTTGACGTCTTCACGTCGGTCTACACTAGTCTGCGGATAGCCGTGCGGCGAGCCGAGTACGACACGCTGCCGTCGGTCGACGTGCGACAGAGCGTGGACGATGCGTACTTTATGCGGTGTAGACTGCTGGCAAACGAAGAAGAGCGGAAAATTGAGGCGCTGAAGGGAGTGAAGCGCGTGGATTTCCTTGCTGGAAAAACTCATTTTCTTGGCCTGTCTGGCCCTGTGGAGGGTGACCATGTCTGGGAGCTAAATGTTGCATGAATCGCGGAGCACGCGGAGGGTATAGTAATTACGCACGCTGCGTCACCATGATCGAGGGATTCTCGCTTTCCTAGATGGCTTCCGAAGTTTGTGATTCCGAACCGTTCATACATTATCCTGCTAATGGCTTCTAGTTTACAATGTATAGTGTCCTGAATCGCGTATTCATGTACCAACACGCACATAGAATCGTGCATTAACCATTAAGATCTAGTCTGCTGCGATTGCTCCTGACGACTCGAACGGAAGATTTGATCGGCCTTCCCGAAAATCTTAGATTAGTTGTGCGCGGACCACAATTTCTCCGCCTACGTCTCCTGCCCAACAACATGCCCAGCCCCCACAGCTTGGAATTCATCTCCATATATCAACCTCGCCGGCTCTGAGGTCGGTATCTCTGAATTCCCCCGTGCATTTTGGTGATGTTATGTTTATAATCAACGTTAACAGGCCCAGCCATCGACGAATTGACGCCGACTGCTGCGCAGAGGCAGTACCCGCCCAGTGGCGTTGGCATGCGAAATCTCACTCGGAGCCAAAAGGTTAAACGGGGATCCGTCCCCGGATTTTCCAGCATCGCCCTGTAGTTGGAGAGAGTTGGAGACGGTCGCCCTCCACGAGGCTCGCGTCCACATGGGGAATATAATCATCGATAGGTCTGTGGCTTTGAACTATTCGACGGCGCATATGCCTCAAAACTAAACCCAAGGATCAAACTTCCAGAGGACGGCCCTATTACGAGGTTGGTGCGGGCAAATCTCAAAAGGCGCGTCAATCTTTTGACCGGATCCCCAAGTTGCCATTTTTGCGATAGGAGTTTGCTGCGTGCTTGATTATTTATGGCCTAAAGTGCGGCACAGACCAGTGTCCGCAGCCAAGCCGCGACGCGTGTCCAAGCAGCTCTTTACCTCCTCTTCCGACACGTTCCTCGACGTCACTCTTCTCTAAAAAGGGGAACTTATCGAATGCAGACCCGCGAAAGCTGTAGAATCGACGCAGGTTGCAACGCAACACCGCGTGCCCTGTCGTCTCGTTGCCTATGATGGCTTGATGAAGCCTTATCTTGGAAGGGCTGTGTGCCCGCGAGAGGAAAAATCCGTGGCCAAAATTGCAATGTGAGTCAGGCTGGAATGGTGGGAAGCCGAGCCAAAGCATATTTAATACTGAGTGCGCCTCCTCTTTGCTCGTCCATCTCCCTCACTTCAATAATTCCCAAGGAGCGAAGCGAGCGCTCTCGTACCCCCACTTCGACGTATGCGTGGGCGCGTCCGATTCTCCTCGTTCAACACTTTCCATTCGCCCCCGCCGCCACCTCTGATGAGCCCTTCGTCCTCATCTGCGGCTTCTTCATTAGGCCCCTTGACTCCGCCGCCGCTTCCGTACGCTGGTCTCCCGGGACCAACGCCATTTTCTCCCCAATATTCATATCATTCCGCAAAGCCCTCGGGTCGCGCACACAACCTCGTCGCATTCTCCAATACCCCTCTCCTCAACTACGATATCACCCTCCACCCGTCCACCATTTCTACTCACTTCATGGGCCTCTCGTCGGCAAGCTTTCTCGAGCCCGCCGTATACCCTACCGAACTGTCCATCACCCTCGTCACCCCACACCTACCGTGGTCGATCGTCGTGCCCGCCTCCAACCGGCGGTACGTCACCGTCAGCGATGTGCTGAACGCGGTGTACAGTGCGCTTCGTGTGAGTGCCACGCCCGCCGAGTACAGTGCCCTGGGGACACAGAAGCTCAAAGGCCAGGCGACGGCGGCGTACCGCCGACGCTATGAGCGGCTCCGTGGGCATCGTGGATACACGCAGGAGAAACAGCAGGGAATGAAGCGTGTGGATTTCTTGATGGGATTTACGAAGCTCCAGGGTATCTCGCCGACCAGTCGCTCTTCCGATGTCTGGCAACTTAACATTTCATAACCCTTCTTCATTGCCTTGGATTCCTCGCACTATATCTATGATACCCGACTCTTTGTATCGTTAGCTTTCCGGCTCTTGTAGGATTAAATTCCATCTATGCAACTATGATTATGCCATATAAATTTGAGTTTTGTGGATTTTTTGCGTTTCAGATGTCGTTTTTTTTTCTTCTGAATTCTCTGCTTGCGTGTGTTTGGGCCTTCGTGGGTCGGCGCGTCACGCACGTGATCGCTTGCTCTAATTTCTTCCAAGTCTTGGTGCGTTTTTGCAAGGAGTCTATGTACGGATGGTTTGCACCTCATAAAAACCAGTTTTCAACATCGCTGCTTCCGTAGATCCGAACGTTTTCAGCGGATGTCTGAGTTCGGGATCTGGGTTCAATTTCCATTTTTCTTGCTTCATTCTTCATTGTTCGTTCCATGCGGAAATGGAATCAGGTTATAATAGACCTTCCCAGCCATTGATTCAATTTTCCTGTGTTTCCAACACCCTTTCACGCCAGGGTCGTGCAATGTCAAGCCAAGCGCTGAGGCGCGGGTGACATCCGATGAGTCCTTCACTTTCACTTCCTCCACAACATGCCACCTCCTTGGCTGCTCGAAATCCCCACCGAAGTCCTCGTCCACATCTTCCAATGCCTCGAGAGCGATTCTCTTTACTATCTGGCAACGCTCTCTCGACGGCTGCACTTCATCGCCCTGTGCTGAGATGTGCCATCGCAGCGACTGGCACAAGGATCGCACGGTGTAAAGGGGAGGAATGGGTGGCCGGGAACTCCTCGAGAGCGGATGGGATTTGAGCATGATCAAGAGACGACCTCCTAGCGGAGTGGCACGAGTGCTGGGGCGATGAAGGAGATAGATGGCCTCCTAACTGTCTGAGCTAACGAGGATGGTGCGCAGCATGCAATTTTTGAGTGTCAGCATGAAGATGTCCCGCCGTTTGACATTCACTGGTGCGACAGATCGCGAAAAGATGTGTAAAGAAGGACGGGAGGGTAAGCCGTACGATGGATTCCTCATGAGAATTATCCTGTGCTTTGCTACGGCGCTACGTCTCTCTAGCCCCTAGTTCCCATTCCCTTTGAGATTTCCAAGCTACAAGCTTCAAGTTATTCAAGTTTCAAGCCCTCAAGTCTTAAGTTCCACAGGCTTCAACCGCGTATTTTAGTCTTGAAGCAGTTGTCTGGGCGCAAGTGTTCTCTCTGAGCAAGATGTCCACCTACTTTGGGCTTTTTTCTCAAGAACTATTACCTAAATTCTTCGAACGTCTGGTTAACCTGCGGCATTTTCGACAGCTTTTACGATAGCTAAGGGAGTCACTGATTGGCGGGAGGGCAAGGCAGATGGAGAAGCAGGGAAGGGTTAGGCCACGGTATATGTCCATGTGCTGTTCGCGAGGGCAGGAGCTATGGACGCACGAGCGACGTTACCGGGGTTTGTCCACACCAAAGAGGCGATGATTAAGCCCTCAGATACATCCCGTAATATTTACCCGCCAATACATATGATTTTGTGTTATTTTATGACTAAGTGACACTTCGACATCTGGTATACATGTCGGGTCCAGCCTGTGAGTAGGCGTGGAACCATTGGCGGTGTCCCATGGTGCTCAACCTCACAATCTCTGCTCTCTTGTTTCTCGGCCGATTGACAACTTGAACCGTGGATAATGGATTGGTGGCCGACCTCAGCCAACCACGACCACAGCGAACGAAACGCAAAACGGTATGGAATTCCAAGTAGTATTCGCTGTAAAATGTTTTATAGGATTTAGATGGAATGCAATTTAGCACCGCGTAAGACCGCAATTCATCTACATTGTGTTTGCTGCGAGGGGTGATGGCGGTGCTACCAATGCGAATGAGGCTGTAAAGATGCTGCCAGCCGCTGCGTGCATCTCGCCCTCGGGCATGCGCGCGTTCAGCAGGCTCGCCACGTGGTACGGCCGCGACCCTTTCCCGCCGGGGAGCCGTGAGTTTCTGTTGCCATTCAGGGAGTAAAAGAGTAATATTTAATGCATCACAACATTGTAATGGCGATCGGATTTCTCGATATGGTGGTTCCAGGCTTAAAGATAGAGATCGGGCCGTCTCGAGGGGCGAAGCTCGCATTGGGCGTCATTTCGAGCCACGGTGCTCATCGATAAGCTTTCTCTCGTCTCCCTCCATCTCACGTCCCTATGCATCCCACTGCGGCCAAGGATCGCTTCACCGTTCTGGGAATCCACCCAGCACCGGCTCATCTCTCGAAGTCTGACTTCGAGGCTAAGATTGAGACTTTTCTGGAATCGATTCTCGCGCTGCCCATTGCGCAAAAGTACTTCCTGAAAACCGAGATCGTGGGTCCTTTGCAATATTTTGCTCTATTGATTACACCAAGGGAGAACAGTTCTTCCAAACCAAGGAATTGGCTCAGTTGGATAGATCCAGTGAGGGCTCTTGGCTCCCGGAGCCAGAACCCACAATGTGCATAATTAAATACGAGCTTGAGGTGCGAATTGAGCCTGGTCCGGTTGAAAACGTTTGATATGGAATATGATACAGACCCTGGATCATAATATCGAGGTGAGTATAGCGTATTTTAAATCTGAATCTTTATTCACGGCTCACAATTTTGTTATTATTGTTAAGCTTTTAAATGATCCTGAACTCCTGGCAGTTTTTTCTGGGGGAGAAAGAGGTTGGGTTTAACACCCTGTCCACCACGTTCGCTGCAGACGTCTTCACGACCATCGATGTACCTGCTTCGCAGTCGGCCGTGACACTTGAAGAGCACAAACATGTCATCTCGCTGTTCAAGGGTCCGGGCCTTGAGGCATTCGAACAGCAAGCGAAGATTATTACAGGGATTCCCGCTGCGCAGGAAAATATTTTGAAGCACTCCGTGGTGCGCTCTCCTTTCAATGCCGAGTTCAAATTTACACTATTCATCTCACTGGAATCTAGTACATCCGGAACAACAATCTCGAAAGCCGCTTGCAGGCCTTGGGCCGTCGTCCAATTGAACACATTGCAGTCGTCATTTACGAGACAGAGGTAACGTGCCCATTTATTGGCCATTATTTCCCCAATAATAGCGACTTAAGACCTTGGAAAACCTCAACGCGGTATGTAACATTCCATTTGGTCACTCTACTTCCTGAGTAAACCACACGCAGCTCTTCGCAGACGCGGAAGTCAAGAAGATAATCGGGGGAGCTCTGCACGAGTCTAGCTGCTTGCAAAGTAGCCATCGCTTTATTGCGCGTCGGGTGACCAAAATCGACAAAGCTTGAGAAGGGTAGCTCTCCTTGTATTGATATCAGCGTGCCGACGACATTCATCTTCTTCCCGTTAACTTCGGTCTTTCGTTTGGCGGCGAATACCGTGACCAGTTGTTGAGGTTTCGACTCAGAGTGAGAATAGATTGAACTCTGAAGTGTGGAAGGCTCTTAGAGTTCGGGTGCTGGATCTGCAGCCAACTTGCATGAGAGAAATCATCGTGCAGGGTTGGGCTGCCCAGCGTGTGCGATTGCGCTGCGGTACGGGCATAAAAACGGCCCGTTTCAGGCACTTGCAGAAGGTGCAGGACGGCAAAGTGTACTAATCCGGAAAACGCCGACTTCCAAATTAGAAACAAATTGAGATAATTCGAGGCAATTTCATATGCAGGTTTGTTCGCAATTATCGATGTTCAACATATTAGCCATGTCCTTTCCGTTCACACCAATTCGGCCAATTGTTAACGTTATCAGATATCCGGGTTTGCAAGCAGTTTGAACAGCTTTCAGCCGGAATCCTTAAATAGAGCAAGCAAACTGTATTCATTGCATGAGCTACATAAACACTTGCAAAACACGACGTGCGCGCCACCCGGGACCCCATTGCCTGCCGGGGGCACCATCAACATCATGGCCAGCCGCCGCCCGAACCTTTCGTAGCCGGATTGATGGCGTTCATATTGGGTGACAATGGGCAGTTTGATCTGCCGCTTAGTCTCGGCTAAGCTCGGCTAAACGCAAGATTTGGGCTCAAAACTTGTGACTTGCGAAAAATCTTCGTATGAAAACGAGCGTGTGACGCGTGACCTACGATCTGATTGAAATACTAGTACCTGCTTACTCAGCGACGCCATATAAAGCGACCGCTTCGAGATAGCGCAATGCGTCAGGATCTTGCCCGTGATGACCTCCAAGACCCCCAAACTCTTCACATCGATCCAAGTCGGACCCATTGCGCTGCAGCATCGAGTAGTCCTCGCCCCTCTGACGCGGTACAAAGCCAATGCGGAACATGTCCCTTATCTCCCCCTTGTCGCAGATTATTATAGTCAGCGCGCGAGCAAGCCCGGATCGCTGCTCATCGCCGAGGCGACACATATCGCTGCTCAGGCGGGAGGATACGACCATCTCCCGGGAATTTGGAAGCCCTGAGCAGATTAAGGCGTGGTCATCGGTGCATGTCTCTCTGCTGGCATCAATGAATCGATATCAATCCCTAACCGCCGTGCAGGTAACCGACGCGGTACACGCCAAGGGTTCTTTCTTTTTCATGCAGCTCCGGGCGTTTGGGCGCGCAGCGAACCAGGAACAACTTCAAGCCGAGAACCCCGCATTCCCATATGTCTCCGCCTCCGACGTTCAACTCTCAGGACACAGCGGGCCCCCGCGCGCGCTTACGGTGCCTGAGATCAAGGAGTACGTCGCGCTCTATGCTCAAGCGGCGAAGAATGCGATTGCGGCTGGTTGTGATGGGGTGGAGATCCACGGTGCGTTGCAGCTGCGTATATCCAAGTTCTCTCTCCATTCGCTCATTCAACTCCAGGCGCGAACGGCTATCTAATCGACCAGTTCTTGCAAGATGTGTCGAACAGGCGTACGGACGAGTACGGCGGGAGCGTTGAGAACCGCACGCGCTTCGCACTCGAAGTCGTTGACGCAATCGTTGCCGTTGTCGGCGCCGAGCGTACCGCAATCCGTTTCAGTCCGTGGAGTCCGTTCCAGGGTGGGTTCGTCCCCGCGGCCCTTTTTCTCTTTTTTCTCTTATCCCACTGATACTCAATTATCTCCCCTCCGCCTCAGACATGGGTATGACGGACCCCATTCCCACCTTCTCCTACATCATCTCCCAACTCGCCGCGCACCACCCCACGCTCGCGTACATCCATCTCGTCGAGCCGCGCATTAGCGGGAACACCACGTGTGACGCAGACAAGATAGAGAAGCATGAGTCGAACGACATGTTGTGTGCTCTGTGGGCGCCGCGGCCAGTTGTACGTGCTGGTGGATATTCGAGGGAGGGAGCGATCAAGGCTGCGGAGGGGAGAGAGAAGACACTCGTGGCCTTTGGGAGGTTTTATATCTCGAATGTAAGTGTTTTTTAACATTTCATTTCCTTTCTACAGGGTTCTCCTTCCTTTTGTGCTATCCTTTCTTCTGCAACGACATTCAACCCTCCTCTGTTTCCATGCCCAAACTTTATCAACCTCCGTTCTTTTTACGTTTCTCGTTTTTCACTCACTCCACTTACCTTCGGAACCCAGCCGGACCTTCCAACTCGTTTGGAGCAAGAATATACCGCTCAATCCCTTCGAACGCGCGACGTTTTATCTCGTGGGCGAGGACAGCCCGCGGGGGTATACGGACTATGCGTTCGCGACAGGGACGGCGTGGCGGAGATGAATATGTGTTCTAATTGTAAGTGGATTCAGAATCCGGATGAAATATACCTTGGCTAAATGAACAAAATTGAGCTCAGGGCGTGCAATCCAAGAAAAATGTCCAAAAGCTCAACAGGTTTGGCCGTGCCTTGTATGTTCCGCAAATGGCTGTAAGTCAAATGAACGGGATAAAACTGCGATCATTTAAGCGAAAATAGAGATTTTTTCACAATAGAAATCCCAATCAGTACTAAATTCTGAGCACCCAGGCCTGTGTTTACTCTCGCCCCTAAATCTCGATACCTTTCACCACTTTCGCATGAGGTACGAGCCCTTGCACATCTTCGGTCCCCACATTGACAATTAACGCCATCCTTCGTTTTGACCATCTTGCGACAGAGTCCAGAAGATTCGCTCGCTTGAATGCAAGGTTGTATGCTTGGTTTCTTCATTGCTTGCTATTCACTGATTGAATTCAAGAAATTTTACCCCGCTGTTTCAGTGCGTCTTATACATACCAAGCAGATCCTTCGTATCAGTATGCACCTGCTTGTTTCCTCACGCCACCGCCGCCCGCTGATTTCCGAAACCACGTTCAACTTCAACACTTCCATTGCAGGCTTTGGAAAGTGCCTCAAATTGTGTTCTTTCCCGTCTTTGTGGACCTTTTATTTTTGCTTCTCATTTATGTTACTGGATTTTCAACCTCACCCTTGCACCCAGCCAAAGTTCGCCTGGCCTGAGAAGCCAGGATGCTGATGCAACAAAATCTTCAGTTCACTTCACTCCAGAAAATGTGATGTCTTGGTGCTCCTGAAGATGCTCTTGATACCATAGTATATGAACAAAAAATAAGATTGCTTGAAATTGTACCTGATATCCAACAAATATGTAGCACTGGAACTGCAAGCTGTATGGGAAGTACAAGAACAATTCCAGGCCATCCAATATTCCCCATTTCAGCTGCAATTTAGGAGTGACTAATATTGTGACTAATACTCAATGTATCAGTGTTGATTTATGGGCATCCAAAGATGCTGTAAAGCCCGTATCAGCAGCAGTATCGGCGGCAGACCTGATACAGGAAGAATCAGGTGATGGTATCAGTCGCGCTGATTCGGCTTTATGGCATCTTCGGATGCACATAAATCAACACTGATACATTGAGTATCAGTCGCAATATTAGTCACTCCTAAATTGTGGCTGAAATGGGGAATATTAGAGAGGTTGTGCAAAAGCCGCATGGGCCGCATGCGGCTTTTGTGCATTGTGCAAAGCCGCATGCGGCACCATGCGGCTTTTATTTTCCTATCAATGATGTATTTGATCCTTGTGTAGATCCCGTAGAGTGCTGTCAGTTATTGATCCGGCATCAGGCGGGTGGAGCAAGTGTGGGAAATGGCCTTTTTTTTTTGGCAGCATCACGGCCATAGCCGCACAGCGGCTGTGGAGAAGCCAAACAATGACGTCAAAATGCTGCACATCATGGTTGGTAAGTGGTTCAATATGCGGTATAGCACCTAATTTACTAGTATTTCATCAAAATGAATATAGATACACTCATAAAACCCTCCGTCTATCATGCGGCTTTGCACAATGCACAAAAGCTGCATGCGGCTGTGCACAACCTGTCTATTGGATGGCCTGGAATTGTTTCTTGTACTTCCCATACAGGCTGCAGTTCCAATGCTACATATTTGTTGGATATCAGGTACAATTTCAAGCAATCTTATTTTTGTTCATATACTAATGGTATCAAGAGCATCTTCAGGAGCACCAAGACATCACATTTTCCGGAGTGCTTTTTGCTGTGTAATGATGTGTGGTACCATGGGGTGGTTTGAGTTTAAACCACATCGTCTCCAACGATAGCCTGGTTTAAACCATTCTGGTTCAAACCACCCCTTTGGAAGCCATATAGAAACAGGGTAAGCCATGGTGGTTTAAACCGCGATGGTTTAAACCATTTGTAGGTCCAACTGTAGTGGTTTTAAACCGGTTTAAACTGTGACGGTTTAAACCATTTGTAGGTCCAACTGTGGTGGTTTAAACCGGTTTAAACCGTGATGGTTTAAACTGTTTGTAGGTCCAACTGTGGTGATTTAAACCGTGGTGGTTTAAACCATTTGTAGGTCCAACAGTGGTGGTTTAAACCAGTTTAAACCAAGGGCAGTCTGAACCAGTTTAAACCATTTGCAGGCCGTCTGCTGTTCTGTAGTGGAACCAAGGTCAGTTAAAACCATTTTCAGGCTGTCCATTGTTCTGTAGTGAAACCAAAATGTCAGATCTATGGCTTGGGTGGTGCTCGATTGTTCTTCTGACAAGAATAAATTGAATACAGCAATTGTAATAGTTTATTACATTCAGTTTTCCTCAGCTATGCTAGCATCCCAATCAATCTTCTGATCTGGGTGCTCAGATTTGATGTGTTTGGTAAGACCAACTCCAGCTCTGGGCCAAGTGCCACCTACTTTTGCAAATTTGTCATGTGCATCTTTCCCCATCGCCTGATACATGTTTGCCTTCTTCAATGCATAAGCCTTCTTTCCTGGATCCTCTTGATGGTCATGAGCAAGAGCAGTCTAGACGGTCTCCATTTTGTTGAATGCTTGAATTGCACGGTGGGACTCTTGTGCAAGGATTTCAACTTCTTCTTGCCATCCTTCCATATCCGCATGAGCACGGTGCCATTGTACTTGTGCTGCTGTATAATAATAAGTTCTGAAACAATCCATGAGACAACTTGACTCACAATCTAGGACATATTCAGCAATTGGAAGGGCCGCAGAGATGCCGAGGCACAACATGAGAGGGAATATAAATGTGAAGGGAGAGGCAGTCACAATCTTTGTCAATGCCAATGTGCATTGAAGAACAAGATGCTCAGAACGGTAAATATATTATCTAAATCCTATTGTGGAGTCAAATTAACTGTATATATTCATAATAATACTTGTACATCCACACTTGAAGACAAGGCACTTATTAATAATGGGATGCATGGAGAATTTGAAATTGTGTCAGGGCATGCTAGAGAGGATGAGAGTGCATACAAAAAGTTAAAGGAGTAACAGCAATGAATGATGGACGTGGAATTTCAGTGGGCAGGCATGTCGTCCATGATTGTATCAGCCGGGTCAATGAATTTTCTGAGTAGGTCAATGGCTGGAGGTTTCTTCACTATCTGAGACAGCGACAAGGGGTTCAAAGAACTGGAGGAGGTTCTTATTGAACAGTCAAAGGCACCCGTAGGCCTAAGGCCAGGCACAACCTTGGCAGCAAGTTGTTTTGTAGTTGCAAAGAAAAATGAAGTTGGCGTGATTCGCACAAAGGATGGCCGTGGCATGTGCATGGCTCATGGCGGCCCAAAGGATGGCCTGCATATCTTGAAAAAAATTGGCCTGGGTTTAAACCAGGTACTATCTCCGAAAAGATAGACCTTGAAATCACTCGGCCAGCCAGCAGATCATCTTGATATCGATCCAACCATGTTGTCGTTCTTATGGAATCTGGAGCCTCCGCTTCACAAGCCACCCTCGGAATCAACGCCAGTGAGCTCTCCCGATCTCTCTCTACTTTCAGTATCGATGGTGGTAACAAAGAACAGAATTCTTTTTGTGTTGTTCTGTGGTTTAAAAAAAATAAGAGTCCAAACAATGGTTCAAACCAGATGGTTTAAACCGCTACTGTTGGACCTACAAATGGTCTAAACCACCATGGTTTGAACTGGTTTAAACCGCCACAGTTGGACCTACAAATGGTTTAAACCATCATTGTTTAAACCGGTTTAAACCACCACAGTTGGACCTACAAATGGTTTAAGCCATCACGGTTTAAACCACTACAGTTGGACCTACAAATGGTTTTAAACCATCATGGTTTAAACCGGTTTAAACCACCACAGTTGGACCTACAAATGGTTTAAACCATCATGGTTCAAACCAGTTTAAACCACCACAGTTGGACCTACAAATGGTTTAAACCACCACAGTTTAAACCACCATGACTTAACCTGCTTTCTATATGTCTTCCAAAGGGGTGGTTTGAACCAGAATGGTTTAAACCATGCCCATCGTTGGAGACGATGTGGTTTAAACTTAAACCATGCTGTTGCTGATGTGTGGTGACGTTGGTGACATTGGTCTGACGAGGCTGGGGCGCCGGATTGCGTTCAAAGGAGGAGCCTGCAGTATCCCTCCTTTCCTTGCCATCACCTACCCCAAACTGCGGACTGGGCGTTCAAGTCTCTCGCAAGATTTCAAGTTCAGTAACAAGACCAAGACACAAAGTGTTCAACGTTCGCATGCACATGAGTCACAACGGACTAATACCATTGTCATCGCTCCTGTGTTAATGTTTACTGGGCTCTGAGGTCCTCAATCACTGTCCTGCCCCTCATCTTTGTTCAAGATCTTTGAATTATCAGGTTATCAACCCTGCACAACACTGGTTCTCGGAAGTTGAACAATTCAAGACTCAAATATTCCGAAGAAAACTCACGTGTGGCAAAAAATTCAAGCAGATCATTAAAGCCAAAATGCCCAGTGCGTTCCCATGCACTGCTGATCCCTTCAACGCGGACCTGCCCCCAGGCTTCCTCGAGGACTGGGCTGAGTTACAGGCCATCCAAGTGGCCGCCCACGACGACGCACCCGACACATAACACCCTCGCCCCTGCCCTCCCATGCACTGCCCGCTCACCCACGCCCTGCCACACACTGCCCGCTCCACGCACGCCCACCGCCCTGCTGCCCACCTAGCCCCAGTTCCTTCTACCTAAAATCCCCCCTTTGTAACTTACTTACCAGCGCCTACCCTCAGGAGGCCTACACCCAACATACTCTACTGCTCGAGCCCACTTACAATACCTCACAGGGCTAATCGCCACCGTTCGTCTTGCCTAACGTAGGCAGTCAGATATTATTTTGAGGAACACCCTACTCCGATCCCATTACATTCCAAGTAGTACCACTTTGTGTAGAAGTATGCCCAACATGCCGGCCGCGGCGAGGGGCAAAGTTATGCGACTCAAAAAGAAAACAAAAAAAAACAAAAAATTGCCGGCAATAGCGGCAGAGGCTGCGCAGTTTTTCGTTTACCATTCGGCCTCTCTCGAGTCTCTTCGTTACGACGACGGCATCCTCTCGCCGCCGGTGTGGAGGGGCCATATGGCCGGCGTGTGGAAATCCGACCACACGCTGGTTTTGACTTTACCACATTCCTATTTTTATTTCTAGTTACATAATTGTTTGTACTGTAAATACGTGCGGAAGGTGCCAGCAAATCATCATCCCACGTCTTACGCTCACCAGTGCAAGCCAGTGCGGGCTAGTGCCCAAAATCCGTGTCCCTTATGTCCCCATTCGTCGACTATTAAATCGTGTTGTACGCACTTCGGCGTGCTAATCCCCACAATACATCACATTCACGCCTTCACACGCCAACATCCATTTTTACGACCTATTGATACCCTCTCATCTGACGACTTTCTCGACCTACCCATACATTGATTTTCCGGCCCATAATCCTGTTCACCTACTCTAAAACCGACCAGCCACCAACCCTTATCAAGATTCCGCCTCCCGGGCAGCCTCCCCTGCTCCATCATGTTCCAATTTAAATCCCCCGCATCATTCGCGTTCGCCTCGCGTGTATATGGCCCCAGTCATCCCATCCGTTCGCATTCATCCATCGTCCCACGACGAAGTTCCCGAGCCTCATTCCCCGCCACCGTCGCAACCATCTTCCGCCGCTGTTCATCCCCCTCCATACCCTAGGTTAAATCCTTCGCAGCCGTTTCCATTGTCACATTCTCTCGTTTTGACGCCGGTTGCTCCGCACATTCATTCTTCTACGCGCGACTCGGCGCCGGAATATTCGGACATTGACATTGATCCAAAGCAGCTGGTTACATTATCATTGGGTCAGCTGTTCGCCATATCTCCCCCCATCCGTGCGAAATTTGCGGAATACATTCGCTGTTTAGACTCCGTTTCCACCATCAAACCCGTTTGCGATTCAACCCCTTTACACATTCCACCATCAAATGCGCCAGTTCAAAAATATTCCTTCAGTTCCCTTTTTTCATCTTATATCGTAATCATTCTTATCGCATGGACTCTTTCTAGTTATTTTTCGCTCATACCCAAACATCTAGGATCTTACGGTTACCTCACTAGGATTTCTTTTCTTTTACCTCATGCTACGCACTTGCTCATAGACTGCATTCTGTTTTAGACCTCCTACTTACTTTACGGCCATACTCCTCATAGTTCCTGAATGTTGGGGTTGACATCAAAATCCCCCGCACTGTGGAGGGATCATATGGCCGGCGTGTGGAAATCCGACCACACGCTGGTTTTGACTTTACCACATTCCTATTTTTATTTCTAGTTACATAATTGTTTGTACTGTAAATACGTGCGGAAGGCGCCAGCAAATCATCATCCCACATCTTACGCTCACCAGTGCGAGCCAGTGCGGGCTAGTGCCCAAAATCTGTGTCCCTTACGTCCCCATTCGTCGACTATTAAATTGTGTTGTATGCACTTCGGCGTGCTAATCCCCACAATACATCACATTCACGCCTTCACACGCCAACATCCATTTTTACGACCTATTGATACCCTCTCATCTGACAACTTTCTCGACCTACCCATACATCGATTTTCCGGCCCATAATACTGTTCACCTACTCTAAAACCGACCGGCCACCAACCCTTATCAAGATTCCGCCTCCCGGGCAGCCTGCTCTTCTTCACCGGAGCCCCACCAGTAAATGCATTGCATCCGGTGTCTGTGATGGGTTCGTGCTTTGCACGAAGCTCTTCTCCTGGACTGGAAGACAGAACGGAGCGCACTAGGCACTCTACGCAGATTGGTGGCTCAGACAGAGCCCGTAAGCAGAGGAGCGAGTCCTCGCCCGTAGGCGGGACTCCAACCCTAATCACCGTGTTGTCGTTGTAACCCCCGCCAGGACTCCTGCAACCTGGAGTAGGGAGCTGAAGGGAGCGGCGGGGCTCAGCGCCGAGTCACTCGTTTCACACGGCCCGTTGACTCTTTGCGAGCATGGAGGGCGGTGAGGGAATGAGCAAGTATAATAGTGATTATCTAATACATTGTGGCAGTGTGTTCCGTGGAATACTGACTAAGCTACCTAGTTAGGTGAACACCTCTGAGTCGTTACAAGTGGACGGAATATCCACCCGTCACAGTGTCCTCAAAACGAACGTCTGGCAGTGAGGATTGACTCTCGACAAAAATGGTGCCTCGGGCTCTGCAGGTGTGCCTTCCCATCCCCACTGGGGTTTGGTTTCAATGCCTGACCGATTTTACCTTGGATCATGCCCCTCGGTGGGATGCAGTGTGGGCATCAACACCCCTACTGCCAACAACCACGCCTCCGAGTCCACCCACGCTGAAGAATAACTATTCCATCGTGGCGGAGGAGAATGCCCGGTGTGTAAAAGGGTGATAAAAGAGAGTAAAAATGTTGAATAATACCATGTGAAGAGGGCGAAGCTGTATTGCATGATTCGGGGGGGTTCTGGTGGCTAAGGAGCCCACTGGCGGTGTTCCAAAGAGGAGGGGGTGAGGAGCTCGGTGCTGCCTCTGGGCGCTTGCCCTGCACTGGCTGCATAGATGGTGGTACATGCCTAGAATTCGATGATATAGCAATGTTTACACTGGGGGCAACCAACGAGGCATGTGAACACCAAGTGCATTACATGCATGTGGCTCACAGTCAGAACAAAGCCCACAAAGGTGCCTTTAACAACCAAAGGGGGGCTTTGTTGCATGCTTTATTCCCCTGCACCGGAGAACAAAGCATGTAACAAAGCCACCCTTAGTCTGGTAAAGGCAGCTTTGTAGCCTTTCTTCTATATGGGAACCACATGTGTGTGACCCATGCAGTGTTCACATGCATCGTTGGCTGCCCCCAGTGTTATATACAAACAAATGCTGTAATGTAAAATAGGAGGTGTTGAAACGGCATAACACAAATGCGCGGCATCTAGGGCTAATTTTGCGATTTCCTATGACCAGTATTTATACAACGGGAAGCAACTAGCACCTCTGTTGTTACTAGCATCCTAGCTAGTATACAGACCACTTGTTAGGTGATATAAAGGAGAGTCAGAGTGAGTCCTACAGTGGTGCTCGAAAGTTCTGTATGTGGGCTAGATTGATCAATACCAAGGTTTCAAGAAATTCAAATGCCTAACTTTTGGTGTATGAATCGTAGCTCAGATTATGTAGAGTGTATATACAAAAATTTGGAACCAGCCGAACTGTACTCGTCCGGGAAACAACCGATGAGGTCATAATATGACATGTCACAGTTGTCACAATATCACGTTCTTTCCAAACAACCACCACACAATGGTCACGCTGCCATTCCCTGCATACCAACAACTTCTAAACTATTATAAACATTCTTTGAACCCTCTTCTATGGTAATTTGCACTCCAACGAAGTGCGCCTGCATCATGCAGATGCATCGAAGGGAACATATGGATTTCCAAGAAATTGCTGATGAGCTCGGGATCAGCCGGTCCACTGTGTCCCGAAACTATCATCGGGTCGCAGAGATGGGGGGTCCCTACCGTTATGAACCGAAATCTGGTTGACCCCGAGTCTTATCCGAACGGGACAGGCGCCGTGCCATCAGAATGATCGAATCTGGTGAGGCCCGTGATGGTGCCGATGTCCATCACAAGCTTTTCCCACATGTAGGCCAATCCACTGTTTGCAGAGCCCTTGCTCAGGAAGGGCTGAGTGGACATATACCGAGTTGTGGTGCATCAATCAAGACAAACATAAGTAATCTGTAGTTGTTTCAGGCCAAAGAGAGATGCTTACAAGCTCCAAGCCGTTAGACAGGGCAGAGAGAAGGTGGAACTCTGCAAATTCATCTCCAGCACAGTCGAAGAAGCCTTGCATGTGTGGCATCATTCATTATCTTTCACTCTAATGCTCAACTAATGGTGGTTATGAATTAGGCAAAGCCACGGGCATGAAGACATTGAAAATGTTGTGGGTGAATTTCAAGATAGATATCGTCCACAAATATGGTGTGGAGCTGGCATGTTGGCCCACAAAAGTTGCCATGGTCCGCCCCTCGCAGCTTCGTGGCCAGGAAATCTGCCTCATTGCCAAGAGGCTGAGGAACGGCACCATGTGATGGGTCGGGATCACCAAAGTGCAGCGCGATGAGGTTGCCACAGAGGTGGAGAAGCTTCGCGAGTCTGGGGCTGCGAAGCCACGCCAGGAGTGTTCCAACAAGGACAAGCCCCATGGCCCATGCAAGAAGAGGACCGCAGCCAGTGACGCTGATGTGGACAACAGCGACAATGAGCCCAGCAACGGCAGTGATGAATCCAACAAGGGTGGCAACAACGAGGATCTGGACAGCAACGAGCCTCGCCTGCCCATCGTCTCGCCTTTCATCGCTGTGCAGCCCGCAGACAGAGCCGAGTCACCCGCTGTGCTGTTTGCGATCGCACCCTCGCTGATCCCCACCGCTACCACCAACCCTACCCCCGCCACGCCGTTCGCAACCACACCCTTGCCGTTTGCGACCACACCCTTGCCGATCCCCACTGCTACCACCGGCCCTGCCCCCGCCGCGCCGTTCGCGACTGCACCCTTGCCGATCCCCACTGCTTCATCATCGCCCACCAACCCCACCCCCGCCATGCTGTTCGTGACCGCACCCTCACCAATCCCCACCACTACGCCATTGCCCACCCCTGTGCCAGCCCTGCCATTTGCCAGCGCATCAGCCTCCCATGTGTTCATGCAAAACCCTACCCCTGCCTCTGTCCTCAGCGAAGCTCCCCTGTTCCCGCCCTTGTACGAAGACGGCTTCACTTTGGACTTTGACGACATGGACTTGACCATGGTCCCCTACGTCACCCAGCCCGACAGCAGCACCAACAACTTCAGCAGCGCCAACTAGTGCCTCAATATGTCCAACCACGATGAGGAGTGGACAGATGCCTCGGGTGTCAACAGCAGCATGCCCAACGCCGCCCTCCATGCCAGCGGCGGCACTGGCCTCAACACTGGCCTCTTCGGTGGCGCCCCGTATGCGCAGGGGTTCCCGCAAGGTGCTCCCTACATGCAGGAGAACTTGCAGGGCACCCCGTATGCACAGGGCAATGCACTCAGTGTGCAGGGCAACGTGCACAACACGCACAATGCACAAGGCAATCTGTATGCGAACACCCCGCTGCGACTGGCCCCTTCATGTCGGTCTTCTCCGTGGCCACAAACAGCACAACTACGAAGAAGAGGAAGAGGACGGATAGGGATGCGGGGGAGAAGGTGGAGAAGCGCACATCCAAGAAGAAGGTTGCGGAGGGCGAGGAGGCAACGAGCAAGGCACGTGTGTCCAAGGGAAGACCTGCCGCCACGGCCTAGATGGCGCATTAGCTGTGTGCACGTGCTTGGATTGTGAATACACTGTCCCTAGCCACCACCTATGCACTCTTCCTTTACTTATGACTCTATACCATGTCCCCGAACTTACTTTCTATGCTCTGGCCCCTCAATATATCTTATGTATCGGTCTCAATTGACTTGTGAGGACAGTAATTACTTGGCACATGAATTGTGAGATGTAATGCACAGAGCTGGTAAAATTTCCTGCATAAACAGGTTTATATCAGAGATGAGAATATACCCTATTTTTTCCACAAATTTATCTTGATTTTTGGGCAAGAACGCGTGAGTTCGGCGGGCGGGGGCGGGGAGTGTGATGGGATTGATGGGTGATTGATGTTCGGGAGGGCACAGGACGACAGCGCCGCCCATGTTTGATGGCGCGACGGCCAGATGATGGGAGGGCAGCCCAGAGCAGGTGCTGGGAGCAAGCCGAGGGCTAATTAAGCCGTATTTATTGTGCTACACGCAATTCTCTCAAAACCCCGCTAGTTAGCGGGGATGCTCACTAACTTTAGGTAGCGGGTCCTCAGGTGCCATAGTGAAACACAGCACCCCGTCAAATTTTCACTTTTAGGTCACCAGAGGTGACCCGTTCGATTCTCCCAAATGTATTTTCTTTTTTTTCGTTTCCTCTGCCTTCTTTGAGTGCTGACTGATTTCAGCACATGTACTTCCTTCCGTTGTCCGTGTTTTGAGGTCTCCCATTCGATTCTCGCAGCTGTCTCATTCTTTTATTTAAATTTCCATATTCCACATTTTGCTGACAGGGGTCAATTTCTAACATTCTTTGGCTTTGGCTCGAGAAAATTGGGAGGTGCATCCTTCTACTTTCTCATTGTTAAACTCCATCATGCATAATAAATCGAAGATTTCCATGTCAAGGCCCAAAATCAAGTTGGGCTTCTCCAGACTTGAGGAAATTTAGATAGCTCAGATTGGGCTCAGATAGCAGACATCCAGTAGTGCCAACAAAGTTCTAGGCACGTATTTAGTGTGTAGAGAACGCCACAATATTTTGTGTTGACTTCCTCAACCCTGCTGAAGTCCTTGATCAATGCTTCCTTTTGTACATGGGCAAGCTGAAGAGCCAGGCAGAAAGGTCAACCCCGACACAGTCGGGGTTTCCGTGCCCGATGCGAGCTGGTCAACCTGTTGACCGAGGGAGAATTGGGCCAAGTGAATCTCCACCAGATTTCCCAGGACTTGAATAAACATGGCTGAAATTCACAGTCAGCATAGGAAGTGATCTAAGTTGCAACTGGTTAGTGGGCTCTGCCGCGGAGCGCGCTACAAATGTTATACCATATACAGCTCCCTCGCTAACTAGCGGCGGTTGTTGGGCCGTACAGGTGCGTCGGTCCTGCGTCAGCCGATGTCAGGCCCAATTCGGCCGACCAAGCAGTGCTGATCCCCGTGGGGCCCGTCGGCCTAGCGTCAGCCGATGTCAGCACTGCACAGCCTGCCGACGGGGCCTCAGAACACAGTGAATGCATTCAACGTGAGTGACACCAGCTGTAACCATACTAGCTGTCCCGGCGCATGTCGACACTTTGTGAATTCTTCATGCTCCTTTGATGGAAGTTTGATCGACCCTTGCTCAGAAGGTCCCACAGGTGTTGGGAACTCCGGGCGGTGGTGAACTAAACCCACCAATCCTCAGGCTGTTCGATTCAAGGGATACTCCCTCAGCTGTGCTCGCTCGGCGGGTGGCAGTCCATTCTCGATCCTCGAATTCCAGAACAGCGCTGGTGGTATTTTCCTATATCTCCTTCCCACCCCTGACTCTTATCGCATAACACCCTCTCATGAACCAAAATTGACCTGATCCACATGGTCGACATTAGATGTGCAGCATTTGCGCCATCCGGTATCAAACCCTCACTTTTTGTATGCGCAATGATGATCTTCCGAGCGGGTGTGAAGCGAATACTAGCTGAAGTTACATCCCTGGTCTCCGGGGTATTGGGCTGGACAGCAATCTCGCGCGAAAACCAAGCACTCAATTGCTCAGTGGAAACAGCGCTGGAGATAAACTTGACACAAGATACGACCTCGCGCTAGCGAAACATATCGTTCCGCGGGACAGGGTTGCGGGAAGCCATGCAATGCAGTCTCTATTCTCATCCACCTCAGCACGATATCTAGCATGAGGAACTAAGGGAACAGGGTGGCGCGCTCTGTTATGAATATCACTATCACCACACACCCGTTGGGAACATGTCGAGTGACCAGGTCCATAATTGACTTCAAAGAAGTTGACTCATATCACAGATCGAGCTCGGACGGGCAACGGAGGTGCGAAGGAACCGGTGATTAGAGAGCATTATAAGCCTGAGCCGCGAGCTCGACTGACTGGGTCTTTTCACTCCTTCATTGCTCTTCTCCACGCTCGCACTCTGCCGCCAGAATGTCTGCATCGAAAAAAGTGGTGTTTTACGCGGACCTCTCGGAGAACAGGAAGAGGCTTAACTTCGCTACCGACGTACGGCTTCAGACATTCATCCTTGTCATTTACGCTTATTTTTTTCTCTTTCTACAAGATCGTCCTGACCCTCTCACCCGCCGATGCTGATTCTCTGCCAAAAAATGCCAATCCACTTGTTTGGAAGGTGCGCCATGTCCTGGCCAATTGGCACCGTCTTATCAACCGTACATACTCGCAGGTCCTGAGGTTCGACCCTCACTGTAGGTCCCTCCCATCTCAATCTCATTCGAGTTAATTTTATGGGTCAAGATGAGATCCACAACAGTGTGATTTGGTATCAGGAGTATGGTTCAGGCACAATTTTACATTTTCATCCCTTACTCGCGAGTTACAGGGCCGGGTTCAGTCTAGTCGTCGAAAATGAGGATGGCACATTGTCGATGAGAACACAGACACAAATTGTTGAGGTTCGTTTCCACCTACCAGGGCGATGACAATGCTAAAACTCGTACTTCCCTTTAGCCAAAGCATATGACTTCATTTGATGAGGGTGGATCTGGACTCTCCTGGTCAACCCCTGAGAAGGAGCACAATACTCCTACAATCATAGCTTTCAACAATTCAATCACTTCAAAACCATTCTCGTTATGTACCTGTTTGTATTTGAACTTCAAGCTTATTATTCTCATGCCTTGCCCGTTAGGCTCTGTGGACAACTCTCAAGACCCGCCGATTTTTCTCCCCAGTTTACTCCTTCGGGAGTGTCGCGTATGTCATTTTCCGAGCGTATGCTACCGCTCTGAATATTCTCTAGATGGCAAGACAAGGCTGAGTGTCAGACTCCGATGATTCTCCAAGCATATGCTGTCAAGGGCTATCAACGTACATTTTGTTTTGTATTTTGCTGTCTGTTACGTTCATTAAATTCAACGCAATTAGCGACTCAACCTTTCAAAGCTCCCGCTAAGGAGTACTTCCTCCTGAGAGACCACAAAAATGCCCCAAAGCCACTGAATATGGAAGAAGCTGAGAAGGTCGGATGTTAGCTACTGATCTTTGAGCAATCTGAGATTCTGACATCCACAACCGCCGCAGACTACAGTCTTCCACCTGTACTCGCACACTTCGGGAAGGCCGGTGGTAGAAAAAGTCCGAGGTTGAGGCAACTGATAAAAATAGCATACATATCTTTCATAGTTTGTGGGCATGGAAAATCCGTCGCAATTTGCGTGTTTTGCATCCCGTTTTTTTTTTTCGTAACCCGTGCGCGCTAATTTGGGCGCTCATCTATGATCTCTCAGCCAAAGTGGTCTTCGCGGCCCACCGCTCTCTTAAGCTTGTAGCCTATCAGAATAGCAGCCGGAATAAATGCGACGAAATCAGAACCATCTTTGAGCGCTTGAGCTCTTGAAGCGGCGGTGAGAGTTTGACGTATCTCGGAGGAGTACACCCCCGGTTCATTGAAACCTTCGAACATTTCCAGCTGGTTACGCAAACCCCGAGAGTCGAAACCCAGTACCAGCCAGAGGAAGGATATAGATGAATAGACTGACTGGAGAAAAACATCGACGCGACGGAGCAAAATATTTCCCTAGTCGGTGGCTCTTGAAGGACTTGCGCGGTGAGGCGGAGGTTGAGGAGAAGGAGTCTGGTCACAGTGTGACTCGATCAATCGATTGACGTGGGGCGTGAGACGGGCACTTGCTCTTGTTTTCATTTAGTTTACGGGGGGTCGCAAACACTAAACAGATAAAAACTAAACAGTAAACCCTTGTTTATTTGTGAGATAAATTGCTGTGCATAGGATTTAGAAGTAGCTCATGTATGCACTAGTCGCCGAACAACCAATTTGCCTCACGTCGGTTGTCATGATTGGCTGGCACTGAATGAAAAGTGGCGGTCGGCAACCTGCCGGACATCTGTGGTGGCATCACACCATCAGGAAGGAGCCCCTATTCGCACCTCTTTGGTCGAGTACACCCTCGCAACAGCATCAAAGATTGTTAATTGATAAACTGTGGATGTGGGAAAGGCATTTGCAATATTAGAGATCATGCAGACCTCTTACACATTGTTTGAATTTCTTGCGGGTATTTTACCGTTTATAAACAGTTTAAAACGGTCTTTAAACCGTTTGTTAGGGTTTTTATTTAGTTTACGGCTAACCGTAAACCAAAACTAAACAGTTAGAGCCTTAGGCACCAGAGGTTGTTATGAAACTTTGTCTTGCCTGTGCTTTTTTCGCTCGGTTGTTGGGGATCCCAACACGCCCCTTCCAAATGGTCGTACTTTGTCGCCCCTTAAGCTTGCGTAACCGAGTTTGTTTTTTTTCTCGCCAGGCGGTTACTTTCACTTGAATATAATCAAATCCAGCATCTGGCTGCGAGGTTCAAAGGGACAGTGGTCACCCACTGCGGTACCCATCAAACACAGCCATCAAGTGGCGATCAGGCATATTTCTCCATTCTCATCAGCGGCGATTTTCCCTCCCACTGTCCTTTTGAAAAAGAGAGAAATTCTGTCAAGTTGATGTGTCCCCGACTTAGCTCAGGCATGTACATGTGTCTATCTACATTTGCGGTAGATTTGTCTACCTGCATCTAATCATCACCGAAAGTAACCGGAAATTCGCTTATTACAGCCGAAGTTTGTGGAACATTCTTGATCTGATTGCCTAGAGAGGTTCATCTGGATATATTCTTGCCCTCCAGAATCAATTCGGTATCAAAATTATGTGCACACTTTTTGTAGATCAATTGTTTCAAGCCCTGTTCATTTTCGCTGTGTGCGTCAGGAATTGAGGTGTATGGCTTCGTCTGTAAGCAAGCATGGAGTTTTCACTTGTCAGGACCATGCCTCGGGATATGCTTGTACCTGATCCATGACTTGGAACTCCAGTAAAGTGAATGGATGCTCATAATCAACACATTTTCTTGGGCAAGTCATGCCTGCATGGAGCTTGCACAAGCTGCTGTCCAGTTAACCTTGAAAAATGGAACTGTGAACAACTCAAATTTGTGCAAAACATGACTGGAGCACTCCCTAGTAACTGCTCCATACATTCATGATGTTCTACATGACCAATTGCCCTCTGAATCGCCCGTTCAACTAGTAATTCCGAAATATGACAGATGATACTGTGGTGCAATTTGCCACAAGAATCTGTGACATAATAGAGAGTTTGTGAAAGCCACCTGATGAAATTTTCAATGCCATTTTTCTCAACACCCATTAGCCCACCTACCGGAATCTAAGCCACCTAGAATAGGTCCAAGTGGAAGGTATCCTAGGTGGCTTGGGTCTTGTGAATAGGCTGGTGGATGTAGAGATAAATCAAGTTTAAAATTTCATCAGGTGGCTTGCACAAACTCTCTAATGACAACCCTAATTGCTACAGAAACTTCCAGAGATGTCTGTTCATCTATTCCAAGGTACTCCAATTTGCTTTCAGGCTCCTGGCATTTTCTTTGTGAAGTTTCTTTCAACTGATTGATAAAATGGCATGATTTTAACATGGGTTGCTGATCTTTTCTTGTCCCCAGGAAGTAATACTAGGGCAATTCCCCCCAAACAAGTTATGTGGTCTGCAGCTAATATCCATAGGTCTGTGGTGGTAAGGTATGGTTGAACCCAATTCACGTGATCTGGCACTGTTGACCCATTTCCGGTTACTTTCGGTGATGACTAGTATGTGCATCTACATCGGTCTAAGTGAAGGAACGTGGAACGATGTAGACATGCATAGATGGATGTAGACAAGCCATGTCCACGTGGTGTAAACTCAGGTAGACACAGGATTTCATCTACTAACCCTTTGTCTACAGGGGTAGACAGACCCTCTGTCTACATGGGATAGGAACACAGTGACTGAGCTGTGCACAGTACCCATGGGCTGTCGACCAGCATCATGATTTCACATGTGCACAAGTACCAGTGCACAGCAGCAGTCTGTGTTTTCATTGGCCAGCCAATTATAAAGTGATGGATGGCGTCTTGAAATTGACAACGTCCATGAAATCTGTCAGGAGGCTCTTCTGCTGTTGGCACAACTTCTTGTCACCGGCGGTTATTCGAGAACAGGTGCCACCCTGGCGTGCAAAATTGAATTCACTGGTGACATGGTACACTAGCAATTGACAGGGATGCTAACTTATGTGGGATGAAATATGGGCCTCTGAGGTCACCTGGAATGGCCCAGTATACTTAAGTTCAGGCTGATTTTAAAGACTGATCCCAGTCGGTGCTCGTGCCCCTTCACGGAATGATGTCCTAGCTTCTGCTGTGGGAGGGGCAGTGTCACACCAGTGTCGACCGCACTTCTTCAGCTGCATGGTTCTTCATTACCTCTGTTGCACTCTCCACCTCGTCTACTTACCTCGACATGGCTTTTGCTCTTACCTATGGATCATTTGGCGACATTGTGGACCGCGAGACTTGCAAAGCGGAGTACCAATATCCTTCGCAGCAGCCACACATCATATGAACAGCAGAAAGTAATTTCGGTATTGAAAGGGATGCATGACAACGTCGCCACTCTGTCGACATTCCTCGATCTGGATTCACCATCACCCAATGTTCGCTATATCATGGACCAACTGTCGACTGAGTTAGCTTGCTGTCGTTCACTTATGCAGCAATTATTCGCCAAAATGAACCGGAGTTATGAGCTGGATATTGATGGCTCTCTCAGAGGAAAACCGAACTGATATCATGGAGGACCGAGATATCTCGGTGTCGGGACTCACTCCAACTGCTTTTGGGGATCTTAAACAGGTTTGTTCATTAAGGTCACAATTATGCTCGGAGACTGAATCACTGTTGATAGCATACTTTCACTTGAAGTTGGAGAACAGCTGGGACAGGTCAAGTCCCAAGTGCTTTCTGTTGGATTGCAAATCCACAATGTCAAAGCCCAAGTCCAAAATATTGGAGCTGAAGTCCGCAATTTCAGAGCTCTAACAGTTATGAGCCTGTTCATTTCATTTTCCTCTGCATCATTTCGCCAACTGATTGGTGTTTCATGATTGTGCAGGGCAGCCTCACAGCTTATGGTCCGCCGAGTCCCTAGTGTCGGAACCAAGGTGCAACAGGTACATCAGCTCATGCACAAACTGTCCCCCCACGATCTTTCAGAGCCCATCTTCTTTGTAATGGATCCATTGGGATGTACCATAACCATTCAAGTCTTGCATTGCGACAGTTTCAATGTGAGTTATTTCTCCTTGTATGGTATTTGGCTTTATGTGATTGCAGGATCTTGATCGGATCCTCAAGGCTCACCTACACGATCACCCTCAGGCAGGAAGCAGATATGTTGAGCATGGTGACTACAGTGTTTTATCCACCAACGGCATCAAGCTTCAGCCCTTCGAATTAGCTGGAAGATTGAGAGCGGGGATACAATTGGAAATCAGAATTATCAAACGAAGGAGGCACCGGCTTGAACCACACCCCAGAAGTGCCCTCATTGCGACCACATGAACAATAATTCCCAGGACAATGGTTGGATCCACTGGTCAGTGACCAAACTCTCCTGTCTATAACATCCATGATGTCAATCACTCCTTTTCTCAGTTCTATCTGCACATGTGGGCAGAAATACCAAATCACTTCTACAGAGAGGGTTGCTGAAATGGAGGAGATTTTGTGGTCACAAACTTTGTATGTAATATTTGAGTTGTGACCAGCTGGATACTCATTATCTTAGTCTGCAAGGAAATGGGACAGAATTCCTTCGTCTTGTCCAGATTGAAGCTATTTATGTAAGTATGGCCGTTTTTCAGCACTGCCATTGACCTGACTGACCAGCTTGCCGACCACCAGGATATAAGTTTTGGGTTTTCCTCAGCTCTACCGAGGCTGACCTGTTCCCAAAGTCGGTCGGTATTCTTCTCCTTGGTTCAGTATCCATTGGCTGACCCAGCTGTTAATCAAGGGACCCTAACCATTATATTGGTTCAGCACCATTACCATCCTAATTTGGGTTCTTGGGTTGATCAAGAATTGATGAGGTTATATCTTGGGAACCACTTGGTAAATCAGGGAGTTCTGTGTATCAACAGAAAGTGGAGAGCCAGCACTTTCTGAATCCAGTGGTCCAAAGTGCAGGACAGCACTATTTGGCTTGAGAGTTCAGTCAAGTCAGACAACCAATCAGAAACAAGGAGTTAAATTGCAGATCTATAGCTTACTCACATAGTATAATTGGGCCTGATTCAAGGCCAAGTTCTGCCTCCGGTTTGTAGAGGAAAACAAGCAGAACCAAGCCCTCAGCAAGCTCGATTCCCACTCGTACTTCCAGGGCTCCCATGAGGTCTACCAGTACATGGATGATATTAAGGAGCTGGCTGCGATGGCTGGTTATACGGATGTGCTTGTCCAGGTCACCAATTACCACTCGGGCCTCAAACATTGTGATCACAATGTCTGGGACCACCCCTGACCTCACCAACTACCCTGGATAGCTTGTACATGCCTTCCAGCAGTATGAGGTGTTCGCCTGCTGAAACAGTGTAACATAAATGCGCGGCATCTAGGGCTAATTTTGTGATTTCCTATAACCAGTATTTATACAACAGGAAGCAACTAGCCCTTCTGTTGTTCCTAGCATCCTAGCTAGTACACAGACCACTTGTTAGGTGATATAACAGAGAGTCAGAGCGAGCCCTAACTGCTGACTGTAGCACAAGGCTACACTAGTGTGATGCACTAGCTGCTAGCTGAGTGTAAAAACAACCAGGAATTAAACCACTGCCTAAATATTCATGAAAGATGACCTAGGAGACTCTAGTCATCCAGAGATGACTTGCGAAGGAGCTAGCAATAGTCTAGTAGGCGGATATCTACAATGGAGGTGCAACTAGGGGACAATGCCTTGAGCTAGGAAGCTCGGCATGGGATCCAGTGGTACTATCTAATCTCTAGATAAGAGACTAGGATGGCGATAGGCGGAATAATCTGACTAGCAACCGGCTAGGACTTTGACAAAGACATACCACAACATAAGAGAGGAGGCAACCATGAGGCTAGTGCCCGATCTGGGCAGCTAAGGCAAACAGAATAGCAAGCAGGCTATTGGAACGGTGATTGATGTGCTCAGAAACTATATAAGAAACACACAAATAACCCCACTTGACTCGAGAGTGGCACAGAAACAGTCCAGAGACTGTTCCAACAACCAACGGACAAATCAAACGGCAATATATGCACGTTTCCAGAGATCTTGACGAGTTACAGCCCCTAGTACAGGGTCTTGTAAAGGTTGTAGGGAGAGGTTTTGTATCACAAAGAGACAGTAGAGCAAATTGCGTAGAATATGTTTCTAGACACAGTGGAAACGTTGTTTCCAACAAAGTAGATTTATAGCTTTGCAGCGTGTATGTGTGTGTGTCCAAAGGACAGTGAAACAAGTTCAAAGTAGTCCCGTAGACTCTAGTAAAGCCCCTAGTTTATAGGCCAAGAGTGTTCACAGAGCTTTCCCTAAAGAGGTACTTTCTGAGCAGCGCACAGCAGTCACATTTCCAAAGTTTTCCCTAGACGGTACTTTCTGAAACCCGCTCTGCAAACAACAACAATAATGTTCCTTTCAACAGAGTCCCAGTCCAAACAGATTCACAGAGTTTCTAACAGTTTCCAGGCAGAGCCCAAGTGCGTTTCCAGAATAATATATGATTCAGAAACAATTAAGATTTCGACTAATAGTGCTACTCTATGAGAGTGCATTCGCCGAGAATCCCAGATCAACCCAATGTGCAAGCGTATAGCCTACTAGTTCGGGGGAAGATGCTGTGTCCATCGTAGAAACACACTCGGATACTTATACAACCGCCAAGACATTGTTACAAAGCCCAAAACACAATCCCAATGAGTCAAAAGTCTGTTTATTCCGCCTCTTTAACCGTGTTTCCGTCGGTTGTTCTTCTGAGCGTCGCCTCCCATTGGTTCCCAACTGTGAGCACGCCATGTTCCCCTGCCAATTACGAGGCAGGAACCTGTCAGCAGCACCCCTGTATTATTCAGAGGGTGTGTCAATCACCAATAGATCAGCACTGCATCTCATTCGACCTGTTTCTGCTTCAACTCAACTCTACCCTTGGTTCCAAGTGCAGAACTTGATAATACTCCTTTGTAGGTCTCGGTAGATACCCGTTTCTCTAGGGTTTCCCAGAAAGGGTTCTTGAGAAGGAACCTTGGAACACCTTTAGAGTTGTGTGATCCGGATCCTCAGAATAGCCGACCACCTGTTTCGGTGTATCCGCATCCAATGGAAACCGGCAACTCTGGCAACCGAAACACTTGTGACCTGGCACGTCTTCTCAGTGTCTCAACACAAACACAACACATTGCCCAACTCCCGTTCCCTTGACCCGTTTTATGGCAGGCATACTGTGTCAAAAGTATTTGGACAACTTGCACATTTTCTGGTTAAAAGTCAGGTACAACTTACATGTTGCTGGAGTTCAACTTTTTTTATGTGCAACTTTGATGAAGACAACTCCGACTTTGTTGGTGGCATGTTTAACTTGGCACAACTTTCATAGACACTACTTCAACTCTCTTGTGATACATCTTTGCCCTGTGACAACTTGATTTTGGTTGCAACACAACTCTATGGATATACAACTTTGTGCAGATCAACTTGGAAAGGGCTACAACTGTGATACACCTGAGTTACAACTTTGGGGTGTAGAAAGACAACTATGTGTGGAGCTGTTGCAACTTTAACCAGTCAACAACTTTGTCAGACACAACTTTCTCAAGCACAAACACAACTTACTTTTACCTGCCGACAACTACAACTTGATAGGACACAGCTTCAAGTACAACTTTTACCTGCCGACAACTAAAACTTGATGGGACACAGCTTCAAGTACAACTTTCTGTCCAAGAATTACAACTTTTGTCGAGACACAACTTTCCAAACTCACTGGTTGGGAGATTCAAGTTTTTCAGCACAATTTACGGTGAAAAATGTTGTTAGTTTTTCAGACATTTTTCACTGAAAAAGTAGCTGAAAAAACTCAAAACATTTTCACTATTTTTGAGTTTGAGGTGAAATTTTCAAAAGGAAGCTCAAAAGAGGTGAAAAAAAATTGAATTTTTCACTGCTTTTTTCAGTGAAAAATGTCTGAAAAACAAACAACAATTTTCACCATAAATTGTGCTGAAAAACTTGAATTTCCCAACCAGTGACTGCACCTTTCATCAGTAGATAGACAACTGAGATTCAAACTCCGACATCAGTAGCATGATCTTGTTCAAAGCTGTTTATCATGCAGTTTTGTCCATTTCAAAAGCCCACTGGAAGGCCCATTTCTGGACTGATTTGCAGTCCACAATGATTCTTAAGCAACGGGCATGCATCTTGAAGGATTTTAGTTTTGGGTGCACTCAAATGAAGCCCATTCCACGCCACAGCCGGCATGCTCTGCATGAATCTCAACTAACTATCAGTTCAGCTATGCTCAAATCCACCCCGCATCTTCATCCTTACTATTCAATGGGCTTTTGTCTCACTGTCTGGACCATCGACAACGAGCATTTGGAACCCTGTTCAGAACGACGCCCTTGGCAAGTCAACTTTTCTATCTTTTTCTTGACAACACTGCGCAATGTGCACGACCACAATTAAATTATCTCCTCTGTGACACTGTGTCATGTACCCGTCCATGGATTCATCCGCTTCAAACCTCTTCAACCCCTGGTCCCAGCTGCAGCTAAATGGGTCCCAGTTGTATGCATCTGGTAGGCTGCTCCCTGCTGTGAGGTCTCCGAGTGTGCTACGCACCACTTGTTGCCTCATGGCCCCTGCAGACCATCTGCACCATGATGGAACGAGCTTTAATGTATACGACGGATCTTCCTAAACGGGATTTTACGTTACTGGAAGCAGCTTCCAAGCGAGACTGACGCTCTCCTCACCATCCACGTCGTCTCCTCCGCCACTCAAACTCGCTCCCACACCAACAGATACAACTGTTCCCCGGGTCCGGACTCTCAACTACTTCCTACAACGTGTGGGCGGCGAGCGACCCTCCGTGTATGCATCTCCGATGAACAAGACTGGTGCTCCCCTTACCACACGGATCACACCACTACTCAGCGCCAGTAATCGTCGACAGGATACGACCAGTCCCCTCCCGTGAAATCACATGAGGGCTCAACTCTCATCGCCACTGATCGGAGTGCAGATCCTCTTAAGTCGTATTTTGTATCTGACAAGTTTGTGCCGTGACTGAGTGAAGTTGTATTTGATGTTTGGGAAGTTGTATCTACAGATTTTGGAAGTTGCACTCTGCCTAATAAAACTTGTACCCTAGATGAAGCATCAAAATTGATAGTTGTTGCTCAGGAACTTGTATCCATTTGGCTTGTACACTTGAAAAGTTGTACAATATTTGATATGTAGAAAAATAAGATGAAGGTTGTCCCGCCATCTGAGTTGCAGGAGAATGAAGTTGTATTTCGATAAGTTGCTGGTTGTGTACATCAGATTAAAAGTTGTACATCGCAATGTGCAGAGTTGTCCCTCTTTGCAAATTGGATGTGTTTTCTGAGGTTGTTAGATTTAAACCTGTCCTAATCTCCAAGGCGTGTTTCTTTCTGATTGTCTCTTTTATTTTGCTGATTCTCGAGTTGTCCTTCTAAAAGATGTGATTTTTTTCGAAGTTGTAGTAAATAATTTTGATACAGTATACCGCCCATACCGTTTCCGTTGCTTAAGTGGATGTTGGAAACAAGTCAAAAGAAGTTCCTTGACTTATTAATTGGCTGCATGTTTCCCTTATGGTTTTCAGGGTGAGACTAGCCAATGGACGTTCTAATTCCTTAGAACGTCCACCCATTTCTCTGTGGTTCACCCAACAGCTACCAGGAACCAGTACTGTCGCATAGAAACAACAGTTTCAGCAATGAGCACGATTAGAAACATGCAAAATTACGTGTATCTAACCATGGCCCAATTACTGGCTTATCAACGGAGCTAGGAACAATCTTACAGACTGCACCGATACCCAGAGGTCTGATTGATGTCCTGACTAACGAGCTATGACCATCTGATGCTGGTTGCAACACTATGTCGTCTAGATGTGATAGATCAATGTTCTGACAGTAGAGATGACCTAGACCACTGGCTACATTGCTGGTTGGCCTGGAAGTGGTGCTCAGCATAGGCAGAGGGCTGAGGATCAAGTGATATACCCACGGTTGAACACTACCGGTCAGCGAGGCTGACCTGGCGTATACCAAACCAGTCCCAAAACCAAACGGCAGTCGTCACTTTGGCTGACCATATTTCTCATCATCTAATATTGCTTATTGTATTATTCAGCTCACTTTTCACATGTAACTCAAACCTAGTAGTATAAAAGGGAGCACAGAGCAGACTAGGGTCTAAGAACATTACACCCCAGACTTTGGAGGAAGCTGGTGCTAGTGGACTCAGGCTGCTAGTGGAGGTTGATACCGAACTTCACTTGTAGTAGTCTTTATATTGGAGTCAGTGGACTGTTGACTCTGGAACATTAGGTGATTAGGTTGAGGATTTCATATTGTTGGTCCTAGACCTCCACATATAAAATACAGGTGTTCTCTTTGAGAACCAGCTGCAGTTTGTGCTAGTGACTTTGCCCTACCGGGACCGGCTGGGCTCCCCCATCACCTCTTTGGCAGATGGATGATCTCCCCGCCATATCAGAGGGTACAACTCTGAAAAACATTGTTTCCCCCCCCAAACCTGGAAATTTTGGTCTCGGAAAATGCTAGTTGAGGATAGATAACTTTTGATTCTCCATCCAATGAGCCCAATATGTTTTTTCTGACCCCCAAAAGGATGTGTCGTTTAATTGCTGTCCTCGCACTTGCAGGGCAGACAATTTCGTGATTCTGCCAGTAAGGAATGAGATATATGGAGCCAGCCTCATGCTGGGATGGAGCCCGCAGTCAGGGGAGCAGAACAAGCCCCAGAAAAAGCAAATCTGTTCAGAATTGGTAGAGAATGGAGCGAAGTGGTGATTCGGGGATAAGAAATTGATTTCCCACCCTCCGATCCAACATCACTCCCACCACTGCTTCACATCAACTCATCACTTTTGGCTGAAAATTGGTAGGGACAGGCGGCATGGGATATATTCCGCCCCTTGAGCACCAAAATGACATATGCTTAAGTCACTAGCCTTATAATTGGCAAATGGCCAGGTTCCTAGTCCGGCCAGGTTGGCAGTCACAGATAGTATGGTATGCACCCCGAGCTTAGATGCCAGCTATACCTCAGGAAGTAGAGCTCAACCCCGGCCTTGGATAAGATGATCTGCAAACATGACATGTGTGCACAGTAAATAATTTAGCCTAGAACCTGAACTTTAAATTTGAAAGCCAATTCAAACCAAGATTCCTGTGAGCACTCCGAGTCGAGACCTGCGTCATCATTATGACTCGTATGAGCTTCCTCTTCGCCTCGTCCTTCGTGGAACCGAGGAGCATCCCCCGGTTTACCATGCCGCCTGGTCTTGCAAAGCTGCTGGTGACAGGAAACCGTGAGAACGGCCATGGCGGCAGCTTTTGACACATATCGTGGATGCTGTAGATTTCGGCGCAAGGCGCCATCCAAAGCTGTTGCTGTCAGAATGGCCGGCCAATGGAACCACAGTCTATTGCTGTGCGCCGTTGGAGTGGGGGCCACGCACTTGTGCGCGCTTCCGGTTCTCAATCCGCCCGAGCCGGCAAGGGGAGCGACTGAGGAGAGGACTCTGAGATGATGATCCCATTGACGAAAAAACAGCTACTGTGGGGGCACCTGATTATCAGGAATCTGATTTAAAATTCTAAAAAGTGTGTAGTCCTTTGCGTGTCGGTCTTTTTATGTACTAACTACAAATATTGATACAAGTATTGTCCCAATCCCGGTTCTTCCATTTTCAATCGGATGTCGGACCCTTCTGTCACAACCAACCATGTTGCGACCTAGAAAAATGGTAAGGCACAATATGCGACAGAGTACGGTAACTCACCCTGGGAAGCTTGCTCAGTCTAATGCCTTGTTCCCCAAGAAGAGGAACTGTTTTGTTCCTCACATATGCCGGTGAAAGGATCTGTCCAACTTTTACGATGTTAGTCGAGAGATCATACGCTCGACTCCAAGTGCTTACCTTCGACATCCTGCGTTTTATAGATACGCAGGATCAAATCAAAGCTGGCCGATATTTGCTCTGCATAACTGCGGTTCAAGATTGACATACTCAGTGAGGAAATGTGCTCAGCAGTTCATTGTCACTCACCCAATGTTTTCATCCATCACAACAAACGACTGGAACCCCACCTGCCCGCTTGACATGGGGCCCCACAGGCGATCTTCCTCCCCCCCCTGCTCCACATCCCGATCTTCCACATACTCAGAGCTGCGATTTAATTCAGGCTGGCTTCCCTCGCAGACGTACGAGCCTAGCGCAGCGATGTCTTAGGAAACAGAACTTGAGAGGCGTGAAGGAGACTTAGTCACCTATGACGACACGCAGTGGAACGTCGTCGTCGTTTCTTGCGATGATTCTCTTGTATTTCCGTGTGATAAATTGTAATGGGTTGGACCAAGCGTGTCCTTTGAAGGGCACGGGCCGGCCAGGCTGTCAAGTACAAAGAATGTGATTCAAGGTACGATCAAGGTGATAGATATGCACCTTGGCGTGTTCAAAAGATTTGGGATGATCGCAGAAAGCGACACCGTTGATAGCATCACCCCCAGTTCGAATATTTGCCGTGCCAAATGCACGACTGCACCGATGAGCTGGCGACATGCACTGAGGACGTGCGATACTCACTCATAGTCCAGTCTTGCCGTAACCATCGACGATGTGTCACTCGGCGTGATGTTGAACCTCTGGCCCTTCATCAGAAGAGTTACTTGCGATATCAAACCTGTGCTCACCTGCCAAGCGACTTGCTGATATGTATGGCCCCCTTCGATATCAACTGGCGTGAGGGTGAGCGTAATCTATGAGATTGTGTTCAATATTCCACGAAGGTAAAATCCGAAGTATCACACCTGGTACGATTTGGCTGATTCTCTCCGAGGCCAGCCAGGCACATACGGCGGAATCACGAAGTCGAACTCATGGGATTTGGATTTGAACGCCCCAGGTTTCGAGGCCTGAGGATGGCAAATGATCGTCTTGGTCTCTGAAAGAAAGGAACCAGTTTCTTTACCTTCTTGGCGTGACTGACTTGATGAGCCCATTTGGCGAAAGAGATGAAAGCTATGATACTAGCCATTCCTAAAATTCCGCCGATCACAGAGCCCACCACGGCCGCCCTGTGAGAGGATGATGTCCCAGAATCAAGTAAGTGTGCGGTCGGGCCGGGCGTTATGGTCGAAACGGGGCTGCCCACATTGTTGGGTGTGGGGAGTACGGGTCGTTGGTCGCCGAGCGTGGACAGGACAGGGAATTTATCGGGCAGCGAGACCGACCTGACTTCGGTGGTTGTCGACGAGCGGCTTCTGTCGCTAGCTGTGGCCGGGACAACTCCACCTTGGCTGGTAAGCGTGGACAGCATGGAGCTGAGTGTGGGTGAGAGTACTCGGATTTGGGTACTCCCTGAGGCATTGGTCACCGCCGTGCGTGTGACAGCGGGCACACCGGTGTTTGTCGGCGAAACAGAGATAGTGCCGGTTGTTGGAAAGGAGCTGGTGTTGCTGGTTGAAAAGGTGCCAGTGGTCTTGATCACTGTGGTTGAACCGGTTGAAAAAGGACCAGTGTCTTCGGTCACTGTAGTTAAACTGAGACTCTGGCTGTTGTTGGTTGTGGGTGTGATTATCCCGTCTGCGTCGGTTGCGCTCGAAGTGAGGGTTGCGACGGGGATGACAGTGGTTATTGAAAGTGGGAGCTGGCTGTCCTCTGTGGTGACGCTGCTCATCCTCAGTCAACATTTGGAAATGCCCACGGTAACATAACGCACATAACCCCGCTGATCCCCATTCCTGGAGTATCAATATGCCCGGGATCATCCGTCAGAAGCGCCATGGTGAGGTTGTGTCGCATGTTTGCTAGACCCGTCCTCTTATATTGGACAACATTGCAAACCCAGGGTCCCGACGGCGCAGGTATGTAGGCGGTGACGGGCGAATCCGGCACTCCATCAAGATAGGGTTGATAAACACCATTGCGCGAGTTGTTCCATCCCACAAAATAAACAGCTACACCTTTGAAGGGAAGTCTTAAGTTCCGGGGGGACGGTGTTTGACCACGCACGGTACCTTGAAATACAACAGACACGGAAATACCCGCAGTCCAGCTGTATCTGCCGGGTGATGCGGTACAGGATTCGTTCTCTGGGTCGAGGCCTTGCCAACCACCAGGTCCCTGCCATCCACCGCCATTGAAGCTATTGGGAGAGGTCGGCAAATAATTCGACCGTCATATGGCAAACCTACGTGATATTATCCGAAGACCCAGCAACAAGAGTAGCATTTTGCGGCGCAGCTGAGACTTCGGGGACTGCGGTGACCAGGATGAGGGCGCGCACGACGTAATGAAAGAACATTGTCTCAGTAGTACCTGTGCACGGTGAGCGGCGAGAGAAAGCCAGAGAACCTCTGTCTTTGCGCTGTCTCCACAATTTATACTTCCTACCTCCACTCTGTGGCGACGGGCGCTTCTTGGGCGCTCCGTTTCCCCTACGGTGTCGGATTGGAGGTGGATTTACCAGCTTGACTGCGTTTCCAATCCAGATCTGTCTATCATGTTTCATGTTCTGTAGATCCCAACTGCCAACCAGGGCAAGCTCCTCGTTCGAATTAGTGCTCAAAGCTTTCGACACCGCCTTGAAATATTAAGAAAAATCAGGCTTGATCAGACCAAGGATGTGGCGAAAAAATATTGGAAGACGATGTGCCTGTTTTAGCTATGCGGGACAGCGGGGAGAGAGGAAACTGGCTCATGGGCGTGAATCATATTCACATAGTGGCCGAAGATCGCCATTCGAAGGTTGTGAGCTTAAAAAAAAAAAAGTCTAAACCACGCGGTTCAGTGAAACAGCACCGGAGATGAACAGCACCTGAGAAGGTACCATGCCATGCTGACAGGCCATTGATATGGGTGGGGTCGGCGCGTCACTATTGCATCAGGGAAAAAGACTCATTGGCCATGTCGCGCAGTATACCTGGGATTGAAGTTTCAGGCGTTTTTCGAAAAATTGAGGTGATCATCCGACAAGCACAGACAGGTAGGATACCAAAATTGTTGATCTGGCGCATTAATCTCAAGGAAGGTCCAAAAGAAGAGAGAAAGAATCACAGACCACAAGAAGCCGCTCAGATTAGGGATGGCAGCGACGTACGCACTTCAAGCTTCAAGCTTCATCGAAAGATTAATCTGGGTGAGCTTCTGATTAGTCCGTGCGGCGGATTCAGAACACGCACCCTTAAATTCATCATGTCGGCGATAACACGAACTCGCCGAGTCATCCCATAGGCACATGCATTTGATCTGCGGCAGTCATCAATCTGTGGGGCAGACCCAAGTCACGCACTTGCCGAGTCATTGTGGTCTGTAGAATATTATCGAGGTAGGATACCAAACCACAAATCACTGCATTCCGGCCAAAGATCGACGCAGCTTGCCGAGCTGCACCGACATCAGTAACGCTGAGCCGAGGCGTCGCGACAGAATCTGCCGTGAGGTCGGCAGATCTACGTCGCGCTATATCGCCATGGGTCGAGGCGGGATCGGCAGACCCTGCCGATCATGCCCTACCTGCAGATTTCGCGAAATGTCAGCACAATGTTTCTGAAGCTCGCTTGTGTGGAAAAATGTACCCTGTACGTCCCGAGTGCCCGGTGAACCTAGCGCCGTGATACCTTAAGTTGATATTGACGGGAGAAGCCGAGGCCTGTACAGATCGTGACGTAGTGCCCTGAGCGCCTAGATTTCGGCAATTGATGGCCGCCGCAAGGACCGATTTGTGGCCGACAGCAAAATATAGAATCATATCACACAATCTCCGTGAGGGATAGCAAAGAATTTACGAATTGGCGCAGCTCGGCAGACTCCGCCGACCTTGAGTCCACCGAGCTGAGCCAAGGCGCCTTGGACGCAGCATGCGCCGCGAGAGGGCCTGAATGCAGATCTGACGGATTCATCTCAGGGAAATTAACTCCAGGTCCACACGAAGCGAGAATGGATCACGGACCACAAGTCTCCGGTTGGATTAGGGGTGCCAGCGACGTTGCCCTCGTCCGCAGACGGCGCAAACTCGAGGGGCAGTGACAGGCGAACAGGGCAGCGTGAGGGGGTACGCGTGTGCATTGGAAGACTCAGCGCGATGTTGATGGGTGACCGGAAAGCGGGACGTACATATTCATTAGAACTCTCGGAGCAACAGCCATGGGTGGTACAATGCCCACAGGATAAAAAGTGCGCTCAGCAACCCTCTTTAGGAGTAGACATAGCGCCATTGTTCAGAGCTTGTGTACCCGCTTCCACTGCCTTTTCCTTTGCTTTTTTTCCCTCTTTCTCTCGATCTTTCTGGATAATCTCTGGTAAATTATTCCAAGCACTTTTGCAATCCGCCTCTAATTGGCAATAAATCGCAGTCTGCCTGTAAGCATATGTGCTCCGACCTGTTGTCGCCAGATTATAAGTCGATGATCAGATAGAGGTTGATCTCGCCGCCGCCGCATCTGTGATCTCGCCAGTGGCCATGAGGCTCCAGATGCCGCTCATCTTCCGGAAAAATCACATCGTGCGACTGGATTCGGCGGTGAGGATTTCAACCTCCTCCGTAGCGCGCTGTATCAACGCCCGCTCACGAAACCACTGTACGCGACCCACTGCGAATTTTGTTCAATGCATTAAAGAGATGTGAGGGCGGTGAACAGACTGAAATTTTTTAGCTCATCCTGAACTTGATCTCGAAGTGCTCTGACTGGATCAGATACATATATAGATAGGGGCGGAACTTCGCCTGGATTATTTGATCTCAAGGTCTTAGCCAAGTGGTATGTGTAACCGGCGCACGTCGAGCGAGATGCATTGCTGATTTGATTCGATTATGCATGGCAGGCACACGTGGCAAGACCTGAGGGGGAGGACGCGTACACGATGTACGTCGAGAAAGTTGTGGAGGTAGGTGGAGGTACATACACGCATTCCGTGCCAGCTAACTGCAAAACCCTAGAGCGGTTTCAAAAATTCCTCGCAGACTCCACCTGACGTCGCTTGGCCTCAGCCTGCGGCGGAAAGCTGTGGAAAGTGGAGTTAGACTACCGTAGAAGGTGATTAATTGACAGGTGGAGCCGACGAAGAAATTTTGAGAGCGCTCTAGGGTTTTGTAGTTAGCTGGCATACGTCGTCAGCTTGCTAATCTAATCGCGCGCTATCGCAGGTTCTCGGGGATGGCGACCCGGGTCACCCCAGGGTCGCAGAAATCAACGCTACGTAACTGGATGAACGATCTTGAATGTGTACGGTATTTGGGCAAGTGGATGTACTTTGAAGGCATGGAAATGTCGTCCCACAAGACTGGCCTCGCGCAGGATGTCTTGAGAAGATTGAAGAGCGTATCCCCGAGCGACGCATTGCTTTGTGCGTGACTTGGTCAATGGTCAGTCGACAGGTGACCGAATGCGTCCAGCTCGGAAGAAGTAGTGGGATTGAAGACAATGAGGCATCGGCGAGTACAGCGGATGGAACGGATGCGCAGAGACGCCGGAGCACCGCCCAAAGTGAGAGAATTCCCAGAGTAGCCGCGACGGTAGCCATCCGCAGCAGAAGTCCAGATGGACGAGTCTAGCCTCGGTTCCACCCGAGTCTCCGACTCCGTCCAAGGCCCATATCCCTCCTTTGGTTTTACTATCTTTGATCTTAGTGAAGCTTCTAGACCCCAAATTCTGCAGGCTGTGTTAGTGATGTGGTGGTAAGACGCTCGTCATCATGATCTCAGCAGATAGCCGCGGCGTCATGGTGGCTGTGCAGATAAGATTAAGTGTGATTAGATTCTACTCCACGCAAACTCCACGCCCCACGTCATATAAACGCGGACCGCGCATTGCTGTGTCTCACTCTTCCCTTTTCCCCCCACCCATGTCGTTTTCCGCACTCGCTCTCTCCGTCGCAATCGCGGCGACCCCCGTACATGCCTTCGACAACAACAACAATGTTCACCACCGGAGTACGACCTCGAGGATCATCGGCGCTGTTATTGGTCCGTCGTCTTTCGTATCCTTCAGAGGCCATGGAACTCACCGCCGTCCATGACAGGCGTCGCAGTCCTCCTCGCAATCCTCGCATTCCTCTGCGTCGCAAGACGGCGCCGCGCCCGCTCTGCCGGCCCCATCTTGGGCGGCCCGGGCTTCGCCCCCGGAAACACGAAACCCGCATTCGGCGGCTTCAACCGCCCGTGGGGACAGCAGCAGAACCAGAATACGCAGTGGCAACAACAACAGCCGAACCAGGGCAGCTACTTCCCTGGCGGTGCACCGGCTGGCGGAAAATACCCACCGCCCGCGGGTAGTAGCGAGCCGGCGCCCCCGTACACGCCGCCGCCGGGGACGTTCAGCCCGGTGTGTTTTCTTTTCTTGAACTTTGTCTCTGGGGGCTGTAACTGACCATGTTCTTATAGCCCGCCGGTGCCCCGCCCGCACAAGGGCAGCAGGGATACGCAGCGCCTCCCGGGCCCCCGCCGCAAGCACACGTTAACGTACGTAGTTCCACGCTTCCCATTATTCCAGACGCAAATGCTCATATCGTCTCGTAGGGCCAACAACAGCAAAACAACTTCGTCGGCGGCTTCCGGTCGTAATTCATTCGTCGCGCCTGAATCTTGGACATTTTGCCTTCCCTGTAACTTACCTTACTCATGACCACCCTAACGCACGCACATACGCCTCTCGTGTAGCTTTTGAATGAATGTATCACACACACTATTGATCCAAATCGATATCGAATCGAGATCTCAACTATAGTAAAGTGCTTGGTTGACTTATTGGACCGGGACGAGACGAGACGAGGCAAAGCCACGGATACATATCTACGTCTTTGTTAGCCTTTGAGCTTGGGTCCAGGCTGAAGTCGTAGTTAAACCTTGCCCAGGGCGATCCGAATCGGGTCAATTCGGAATAGAATTTCCGTCGGGTCGGGTCGGGTCGGGTCGGGTCGGATTGGTGCGGATGTTGTCGGGTTGGTGCGGGTTGGGTGCGGGTGCGGCTCTGCTCTTTGTTCTTGCCACCATTTCGATTCTGATATCCTGCGGCTGTCTGGCTACACCACCGCGGCTGCTTTTCGTGTGACTATGGTCGAGTTCTCTGGTGACTGTACTCAAGTCTCACCGGCTCTTTTCGATCTGGATTCTGTTACCCCAAAATCGCCGACAGCTTTCGACTCTTTCGCGTCTGGAACCTCACAGTGCCAGCAGAGAAACTTTGGCTCGGACCTCGACTCCACTTGTTGGAGTGGCTCTCGAAAGGCACTTAGTCTGTTCCGAGCCGGGGCCCGACGCGCGTTGCGGAAGAATGTTTCGCAGATTAAAGCGGCCTATCTTCACAGCACGTGCATCACGAAAATCAATTCCTGGGACGGAGCTGTTGGGTCCTACCACTAATTATAACTTTCAAGAGCTATTACAACTGGCAACTCGCTTCTCGCAAGTCCCATCAAGCTAAGCTTCAAGCTCTGGGCCTCAGAATCTCGGCTTCCCGCCCGTCGATCCCCCTCGGCCGCAGAGCGCACCACTCACCTCACCCAACCCTCCGATGCCGACTCGCAGCAACCACCTTCTTCCGCCCCGCGCACCGAGATGCGCATTGTGAAACAAAAAAAGGGGGGAAGGCGACTAAAGCCTGTCTTTGTCAATAGACTTTTTTCCCCCCGCAACGTATAACTATCCGGTTCCCGACTGAATTCCACGACTATATCATCGACCATCTGCACAGCGATACACAAATTCTATGTGCGCACAGTTTGGCGCCTAGAGTGCGTCCAGCAGATAGCAATTGTTCCAAAATGCGGCACCATACATGTCCATCTCTGCAATTTTCCGCAATTCTGCGAGCTGCTTGCCACCCACCGACTTAGCCACGCCATCTCACGTTGTCGACTAAAAATGTGGATAAAATAAGTCCGATATGTTCGACTCCGATCTGCACCGCTTCTCCCCATGGCTAAGATATCCGCGCCCCGACTACCACGACAAACTCTTTCTCGCGTTTTTCGCAACCCTAACACACAACCATCCCATCATCAGATCTGGAATCAACTTCAATGCACTTTGACTCGTTCGCACAAATCTCGACCTCCACCGACCGTGGCATCTCGATCACTCTGGTCTCGAGGTGGTGTCTACCCTGCGACCAGGTCTAATTTCGGAGGGCAACTGGCGGCCATCCTTGGTTCAATTTTGGAGCGGTGTCAACACTATTGCCTGAGTCACTCTGCATGCCTATCGGCGATGATCTTTCCGGGCAGTTACGAAGATGCAGTACATTTTAAGGTCGTCTGTTGCAACATATGGCTCTCATGGTATTCTTGGAGCAGCCTATATACGGTACCCACAACGTCATGACCATTGTGTCGACAACAATCCTTAGGTCTGGTATAAATCCAATGTGCCCTCTTATTCTCTTTCGTTGATGGAGCGTTCTGCTGGAACTGAGGCCTAAGGTATTGCTTGAAGGTCCCTCAGTTACGCCAAAAGACAACCTAGAATGGTCGAAACTTCCGTCCGCATCTCCGGCCCGTCTGTGCTATTATAGGGGCTGTCAGATCCATACCATGAATACCGCAGGTCCCAATAGCCCCCTATTCGCTATGGATTGTTTCCTCGCATCGGAAGATATGAGGATGCTCTCAATCGAGTCTATCACATCCTGTCGTCATATCAATGGAGTAGACGGTGGATGAAACACCGCCTAGGTGAGTGGTTTTTCATCAATTCAAGATCCCGCGTATTGAAATGCTACATCTACTATTACTTCCGCCCATGGGACGCAACGCGGGGCATCAATCTTTTGCGGATGACGGGAACAAAGAGTCCGACCATTCTCGGCGATGCACGACCACCAAGATATTTCTGTTGCGATATATAATCCGCCCTCACTCTTATTCGGGCTGCCCACAACACCTACCACGATGAGCGTCATCCTCGATGATAGCGATCCTCTGGTTGACTATTCAGGACGTGGCTGGCTCGGTCACCCTGGAGAGCAATTTGTTGAGTTCGGGGCGACCACCCATTCGTCTGGGACGCCGGGAGATACGGCGACGCTCAAATTTGAAGGTGCGTCGAGAGGTCAATGGCTTCCTTAGTCTCTAATTTCATATTGTTAGGGACGTCGATTAGTGTGTATGGGACTCTTGTGCCCGGCCGGCCGATAATGAATTTCTCCATCGACGGCGCGGAGCCCACCCCACTTGAGGCCTCTCCAGTGAAAGAGCCTTCTCATAACATACTGTTCTGGACGTCCTCGGCTCTTATGGAGGCGCCACACACACTCACCATCACCGTGACTTTCAACACAACTGATATCACGCCTGAGACCCTCTTTCTCGACTACTTTGTGTACAAGACCGCCTCAGCTGCTAGTAAATCCATCTTGGTCGACGACAGCGACCCCAGCCTAATATACTCTCCGGATTGGCAACGTCAGGACGACTGCGACACCTGCATTGAACGTACACAACATGTCAGCGCCTCCGCCGGCGCCTGGGTCGCCTTCAACTTTGAAGGTTCGCGATGCACCATGTTTAGTACCATATAAATTCAAATCTTGTGCAGGTAGCCAAATATCCTTGAATGGGTCCGCCAAGGATAACGAGCTGTCTGTCCTCGTCGATGGAATCATCCAAGTGATACCAATTGACAATAGCCCACAACTTTTTAGTTTGCCCGTGGCACGGCTTCCGAATAACCTAAGCCACACCATCAATATCACTACTCTCGGCGGGAATGTGTTCGCCATCGATACTTTCACCATTGTGCCAACTTTAGAAGACGTTGACAGTTCTGTGTCGAGCTCACCGACTTCTCGAACCAACGCCTCCCCTGGATCTACGAGTTCTCAGCTAGTGGCAGGTGCTAAAACTTCGAAACCCACACCTATTGCTGCTATAGTCGGCGCAACAGTGGGGGCTTTCCTGATCCTCTCATTAATACTGGTCTCTATATTATTGCGGAAACGCTGGGTGAAAAGTTGTCTCAGTGAGTTGATTTTCTTCCAAAAATGCTTCTGCGCTCATAGTCGACATGTTTGAGATCACCAATCCACTGCTCCGAATCCCTTGGTATCTCCATTTGTCTCATCGCTCAATGGCGGGAGTGCAGAACCTCCTCAGTATAAACTGAAATATGTACCTGTTGTTCGTGTATGACTGATTCCATCCATTCACCGAGGGACAATCGGCGAACTGCATCAATGAGTGTATCACACAGAACCTCCTCAGTATAAACTGAAATATGTACCTGTTGTTCGTGTATGACTGATTCCATCCATTCACCGAGACCATCGGTGGGACAATCGGCGGACTGCATCAATGAGTGTATCACAGTTGCTTCTTGCAAGGCCCAATGATGCAGCATGTCGCCTTCAGGCCCACAACAAAAATCGACACAGCGCCGCCACCTTCAGAATATTACAACCATTTCAAAATATGACATTGTGCTCCCACCATGGGCTTTTGCACACCAGGACGCCGAACGGAGTTTGAATAAAGTTCAGCTGGAACGTCGTAATTCAACCTCGGGCTTAGCGAATAAATTCATCGCCTGGCGCATATTTCATGGAGGTCCCCGGTCGATTCTCCGCAGCATGTAATCATAAGTATCTATTGGCGTCCCCATACAACTCGTCGAACGCCTGAAACTCGCCCAGAAATTGGGCCATCATCCCATCCAACATAACCCCCACTTCCCGTCGCGAAACTCGGGCACATTGTTCCGCCAGCTCCCGATTGTATTATTTCCAAAACTATGAATACCATGTAAGTAGCGCAATCCCAGTCAATTATCCGGAAACATTGAACACGAGGATTTTTTCAGGGACGAGGTCACCGTGTGAGAGAATCGGCGGTCGTGAAAAAATCGAAATCTTCTTCAATCCGTGCTTTTTCGATACCATTAAAAGTAGTGCGAAGCTGGAGAGGTATCCAGCAAAAATACGACTTGGTGGTTGTAGTCTTTCCGCCAGGATCGTGCAAGGAAAAATTACGAGAACGTCGTCTCTGTCTGGAAGGGCGACGGAACCATATCGCCCAGTTCGTCGAACACTGCTACTCAACCGAAGTAGCGAATCGAAAGATAAAAGAACATAAAATCGGCATTTTCATGTGTATGTAGAATTGAAGGCTAGCGTAATTCATGTTTAAAGCCATCTATACTTCCCCGCGGCCAAACTGTGGTCACACGAGCAGCTTATTGAATGTGATGACAGAAATCGATGGGAATGCAGTGCGGTATGAGCCTTAGACGACGGCCTTTCGCTTGTGTAGTACGTGGCAGCTCTTCCAAATTGCACTGGGACTTGGAAACACATGATGCCAGTTTATGTATAAAGACGTTAAACGTGGTGCGTGAATAACGGGAGAATGGTATTGATGTCTAGGTATAATCACAAACAGGTGAGCTGAAAGCATTAACTGTTTAAGATTTTGCTCGTTCGGCGGTGCTGATTGATTTGCATATGTTGATTTCTTTCTCTATACTGAGGTTTAACTGCTTTCGCTTTCCGCTCTGTCCTGCTCTCCGCTTTTCTATTGAAGTTCTCAACTGACCACATACAACCCATACGGCTGACTCGCAGCAGCAGCTTTCTCACTGCGCCGCGGGATCTTTCTCACTGTGCCGCAAGCCCGCTCAATTTCTCCCACTACGGCCGTATTGTGGGTACCGGCAACACTCGAGCCATCAACGTGCTGTTTGGTCGTGTTTGCTCTCGATTAAACAATCGCATTTTGATACAGTCGACTCCAACAACTTTATAAGGACCACCACTTCATGCACGGCCTAGATTTTTCGCACACGAACTCTTTCTATTGTTAGCTAATAGCTCTTGGAAGCTTTCATTTTTAAATGTTTTTTTCGGTGTGTTACTATCCCCCCCCTAGTACTCGGACACCTAAGCAAAATTTGTGAATAACATTTTATCCAGAGGGTTTGGGCTCAGGCTAAGTACCTAGATCGTTAGTAATTTGTCTTTTACCCCTGTTTCAGTTTTTACTTCATAGGAAACGATTAAGAATTGGGCAAACGGCGTCGATTTTTCAGAGGTGATCAGGTGTCCGAGTACTAGGTAACACGTCAACTTTTGATTGCCGGCTCCCTATATGACCGCCCCGTGGTTGTGGTGCTTCCAAACTTCATAGGGTGGAGTACCTCAATAGGTAGTATAGTATGGATGAAGGGGAGGCCAAAGCACCCACACAGTGGTCGACAGGCAGTAGAGAATTTCTAGTCATCATTTTCGTATTTAAGAGATCAATTTGGCAGGCATGGGGTGATCTTTCGGTCCGTTCTGAAGGCTACAAGACAGCTATGCCTCTGAATTTTTATATGAGCATTCTTGTGATGCTACGGCATCTTCTGGATGTGCTCATTAGGTAATATGACTCTAAGAGGATGGTGCAGAGCCTTAAAATACGCAAAATGAGCGAAAATCACAAGAGTCGTCAACTCTTCGCCGTGATATATATCCTCAGGAGAAAAGATCGCAAGGCTCTTTTGTTCTATATCTCTAGGGAACCTCCTAACGTTTAATTTAAGCCAAAAAAACTCAAGAAATGGTCCAGTATTGGAGGAGAAATGTTGGTTTGTCCGAGTTCTAGGTTTGTCCGAGACGGTGGGGGGGGGATAGTATAGTGTTCGCAATGGTGAAATTGAAAGTTATACGGAAAACAGTCCGGTACATCACAGTAAAAAACATTGGACAACTGAAAGCACGAGAAATACATGAGAACGTTGCTTGAAAACAAAAACGTCACCGCAAAACATCGTCATGGCGACTACTCTTGTTCGATTGGCTGGTTTTCGTCCAAAGTGTCTTGTTGATTGGGTGTAGGCTCAGTTGCCGGAATTCTACATGATAGATGTGGTCAGAGTGCACGGGGAGAGTAGCCGACATACTTATCTATGTGCCGGTTAACTGCTGCGACAACCACGGCTAACAATCCTGATCGACGCTTGTCACCCCACACCGCTTTCTTCTTCAACTCCGGATCTTCAACGATGAACTTGAAAATGCGAAGCTGATCCCGAAGCTTGGCGATAGTCATCATGTTGACCTTCGAAAGGTCTAGCTCCAGTCCAACTGCAGCAAGTCGTGCCCGCTCAAGCCGACGATCCTCTTCCAACGCCGCACGGTGATCTCTCGCCTCCCGACCTTTCGTTGCTATGCGCTCTGCTACCTCGAGGTTGAATTTGCGATTCTTGCCGGAGGCGTCGTCTTCGCGTACTCTACGCATCACGTAGGTGTGATCTTCAGGTCTGGTCATTACCTTCTGAATGAAGTTCTCTGTATCATTGCGCCAGACTCGCTCGCGTGCAGAGAAGTTGGTCGTCGAAATGTTGGGATGGAAGCGAGCGGCAACGCGCATTGAGCCTAATATTCCTTCATTCGCATCATTGGTTGCGGGGATAGCAACCAGGCGCCGCAGGGAGTCAGGCAAATTATCGATCGGCCCTCCGCGGACAAATTCAGACGTGAATTGACACCAGCCCTGAGCACAGCCCTTGAACAGCGCGGTGATCATTTCGCGGAGGTAAGGTAGTTCTCCATCTGCCTGACGAACAGCGTCGAGTAGTCCAGGGCTGATCACAGAATTTCCATCTAGGGTGAGCTCCGAGTCCGGCAGGGAATGATCAAAAATCAAACCAGGACATACGGCAAGGCGCATGCAAAAAATGGGAAGGCGCCGATGCAGATCAACTAGATCTAGCATATCAACGAAGGCAGCGTGGTCTGAAGGCTGGCCGCGTATGATCGCCAGGTACGGCCACGAGACAAGTAGCCCATAGACAGCGAGTGCGGCGACCTCCGACATGGTTGAAGTGCAAGATAGGCCACGAATAATGTTTGCTTCCATGTGATTGGCTCCGGCGCGCCCTTTTCCATCGCAAATATCCTGGATGAGGTCGAAAGTAATATCATGATGGAGGAAGAGTTCTGCGGCTGCGTACGAAAAGCTCTGATAGCGAGTCGCAGAGACCTCGGCAAACCGATGCATGAGGGTTCCGATAGCCTCGGAGCCATATCGTTCGACGACCGCCTTTGTCATGTAAGCTGTATATCGGTCTTGATAGCCTTTTTTCGAGTTCTTGTTACGGAATGTGTCGCCGGCCAGTTCGATAAGCTTTATTGCCCCACTTGTGCTAGATTCCACCGCCTTCTTCGATGCTGCAGATGATGCGGGAGCAAGCTGTATTGTCGAATCGTTTGCCTTGTTCGGAAGAAGAACGGGAGGAGTACAAGTGGGATTGCGAAGCCAAAATAATCGGAGCTGCTTCGCACCGTAGACGAGAGCATTCAAGTCTTTGTGACCGCCACAGCCGGCTGAGATAAGGAGATCAAGCTGAGCCCGCTCGGACTGAGTCACATTGTCGTAGATAGCAGAGCCCAGATTTATTTGGACAATTGCTTGAGCAGCGTTACGCCTGTCGAGAGGTGTTCTAAAACAAAATAATGTTCGTGTTCGAGGTTTGCAACAAGACTGCTTACGGATTTTCAATTCCACGGGAGGCCAAATGGAGCTGCACTTCGTCATCGGGGACGTCTGCGACTTGCTGAACAAGCTCGGGGTCATGCAGTGCGCCGGCGCCCAGAGTTTCCAACACAATCGAATCCTTCAAGTCCTTGTTCAACGCCTGGAACTTCTTCCCATCTGCTGCATGGTCGCCACTCTGGAAGTTGAGTTTATGGAACAATTTGTTGAAGGTGAGATGGTCGTCGAGACGTTTTGCGAGTGGGCTGGCTGCATAGGATGACACAATTTGATTGACGTTGTTAACGAGGCCGCGATGCTGCTCCGCGGCTGTGTGGTCGAGCGCTTTCTCTACACCCAAAACACGGGTGACCCATTTCTGGTTTGCGGGATTTGCCATATCGACGTCCTCCTGGTAGGATGTCGCCTTGACGGTGAAGTGGGTACCTTCTAGAGTAATGCCTCGGTGTGAGGTGCCGTCCGTACTCAATCCGAAGCCTGCGGCAGTTAATAAATGGACATATCCGCGCACACAAAAAAAAATACTCACTCTCCGCCTGTGAGATCTCATAACCCAGCTGGATCAGACCAAATTCCCCACCCTCCTTTATCGCCCTCTGAACCGTTCTTGCGCTCGGAATATGGCGAACAATCACGCCAACTTCGTCAAGGAGGGCTTGAATGGCAGACCCGACCTTGACCTCCGCGCAGCCGGCCCAAACAAATAATCGGAACACACGCCGCGCACCCGACGAGAAAATACCCCCCTCCTTGCATTTCCACTCCGAGATCCGGTCGTAAAGTCGCTTGAACTCGTCTCCTCTAGCCTTGGCGCGCTCGACCTGTAGGCGCAACATTTTCACGTTACTGTGATGTCCACGGGCTTTGGCCTCCGCCGCGCAAAGCTGCTGTTGGTGATTTCGCGACAGAGTTTCATGCACATCGGATACCGTTGATAACCAATCCTCAAGTTTCGACTTCGCGTGTAAAAGTGCTGAATGTTCGGTGTGTAGCTCTGCCAATGCCGTTTGAAGTTCCCTCTTTTCAGACTCGAGACGATTGGTCTTCTGACGTGCTGCGCTAAGCTCGATGTGTGATTGTTCTAGCAAGGTGGTCAACAGGGCACGGTCGTGAGAGAGACGGGTGCTAGCCGCGCGAAGTGCGGGGCAGTGCCGGCAATGCGGGGAAGTTGACGATCCGGCTTCGACAGTTTCGGAGTCCGAGGCCGATGGAGATTCATTGTCAGTTTCATCTGCACGTCGGTCGGGATTCGTGTTGGTGGTCCGGGGGGATTTGAGCGACTGTGTGACCGCTTTCTGAGCTGCGCTACGGCGTTTCTTGGCCATAATCGCGTCGAAAGCAGAATGTGATTGCTCAGTCGCGTAGTGACGTCACGCGCACAATTAGTTCACAAGGTCGTGATTGAGAGTCAGATTTCCTGCAATCCCCATCCATTTTGCTCAATTTTTTTTCCGAAACCAAAAGATCAGTGGTTCAATATGTTGTCTAATTTTTCCTGAGCCAATTGGAGGAGGTGCAAAGGTGGAATGAATCGCAATACGGGGTCAATACTCAAAACATCAAACTGAGAAAATATTTTTTGGATCCGTCTTCAAGACCTGTTAGAGTACATCGTAAAAATTGTACATAAATATTTCCAGGATTTTATATGTTGTGTGTCGTCCCATGTACCGCTCAGAGTTTTCGAACAAAGGCAATTGGAGAACAAACACGGCCAAGCAGCACGTTGATGGCCCGAGTGTTGCCGGTACCCAAATACCGTATTGCCGTAGGGAAGATAAAAACCCAGGTCTTTTCCCTGTCATCGCCTTCGACTACACCCATTAATTTTCCATTTCGGTCCTCACTTGCAATTTCTTTCTGGCTTTCTCGGCTGGATGTTACCCAATCCACAATCTTAAGCTTCCCATTCTGCAACCTTCATCCATCGCTTGGTTCCATCAACTGATTCAATTCCGGGATGTGCAAGATCTCGCTCGACAAGCTGGACGGGTCTAGGCTCCTCTTTTGTTTGAAGGCTGTAAGACTATGCAGATCATCGTTGCCCGGCAATCCTCATTGCGGGCGCGATCTCCAACCAAGTCCTTCACTGAGATTGCATGCTGTTCTATCTTTCCCTGGTCGCGCATTCTTCCCGGTTGCTTCTCCCGTATCCTGCGGTATCTTTGATGAACGTTTTCTGTGTTGGCCAGCAATCTTAATCTTTAATTCTCATTGTGTACTCAAGCCACGGAACTCGTTCTCTTTGGTCTCAATCTTTAGGTGGGCTCCGATCACTTCGCTACTCGGAAATTGCTCGTGTTCTGACTACATTTCATCGACTTCTCCGCTAATGGACATTGCCATCAAATTTCTACGGAGTGTTTGAGGGTTAAGTAAGATGCTCAATGTGGGCTGTGCAGCAGGAAAGAACCACGTTTGAATCACCGGTGTTTACCGGGTTGAACCATGTTTTCTTCCCTTGCATTTCACATCTATATTCTTTCATGCGTTCCTGAATCAACTCTGAGGATTACTGCACTCAAATTCATCATATGTTGCGACATCCACGATCCCGAGGCATTCCTAAGAGTTGAAAGAGTAGATTAATGATTCAATGATCCGACATCAACGACAACAATCGCAAACTCGCCCTTTGTCTTTTTCCTTCATGTGCCACTTCTGCGGAGACGTCAGGCATTCTCCCGCGAGAATGGACCCCAGGCCAATGTCCGAACTAAAGCTCACCGATGCAGAATATGCCGAGTACAAAAGCCATAGTTCGGCGGATACCTTGTACAAGAGACTCGCCGACAAAGACTACCCAAAACTGCGTGTCATCGGATTCAACGACGATACGAAGGCCGTATTTCGTACATGTAACCCGGACGGGCACGAATATATCGAGGTTCCATGGTCTGGGATGGATAGTTTGGTATGTCTTCTCGCTGATAAACGGATGTGGTGATCTGAGGACTTGCTGAAGAAATGGATTGCCCAACGCCTCGAGGACGAAATCAAAGTGTCTTTTCATCACTGGGTAATGGGAAAGCTCTATCTTGACATCGGCTCACCGCTTGCGCAGTATCTGGCGACTGCTGACGGTGTGATCTTCAAGACTTTTGGTGAACTTGTTTGTACGAGTGCAGCCTTTCGAATCAAAGAACAAGTCGGTGCGTAATGGAACCCAGATAAGACCCTTTCGCTGACGGAACACTAGTACTGACTCTCCTCATGCCTGCCGATCTTGCGACATTTGCGGCTTCGCACTTGAAACAGCATAAATGGAAGCAGGCCATAGCCGACCCCTGCGCCTCCACCGACGCCCTGGAGAAATGTGTCGCCCAATTCCACCTGATCGAGCCCATGCCATCCACTGCCTGGAATGCCTATTTTGCGCAACGAAGCGCGGCAGACAAGTGCGTTCAGGATCAATTGAACGAGTACGTCGGCCAGGACCGGCCCGCGGTCTATGAAAAGATCGAGAAAGCCGTGGACCGTGTTCTCGATTGCCTTGGGCTTGGTGACGGGGAGCCCGCTGTGCACGACTGCATCGTTCCGCTTTCGGCCGATCTTGTGGACGATGGGTGGGGTAACGCAAGTCCCTTCTCTCAATCTTTTTCCCCATCTCAGCCTAAACCCCCCCAGGTCGCCTCCGCGGAGCTCCTATCACGCATCTACTCTCCTACCAATCCCGCTGCCGTCGACGTCTACCTCGAATACCACTACCGCACGCGTTACCAGTCGGTCGAGTTCTTCTGCAACGTCTACTACCGCGCCCACCCGTCCATCACGGAAACGAAACTAACCCTCAGCACGCCCAGCGGCCCGCGCAAGATGAATGGGTTTCGCCCGCTCCTCGAGATGGGGCTCGCGGACGTGCCGCCGGGGAGGCGCTGGCGGCCCATCGAGGAGCGCACATTTGATCTCTCGCAGGCGCAGGCGCGCGCGCTGCACCGGACGCTGTTTGGCGAGACGCTGGCGTCGGGCTCCGCATCCGATTCCACAGTGGCAGGCCTGGGCCTGGCAGAGAAGATCAGCGTGCGGGAGATGATCGAGCTGCTGCTTGCGAGCGTGGGTATCTCGTTCTACACGGCGTTCGATCCGGACGACGAGGATGACGTGGATTCTTTCAAGATGGGGGAGCTGCGGTGGGAGGGTCTGGATGGGAGTGCGCGCTGGTTGGGGCGCAAAATCCGGGCTGTCTCGGGCTGTCCGCCGATGAACGATGACAACAAGGATTCTGACAAGGATGATGATTATGATGAGGACGAGGACGAATACTCCGATGAAGATGATGGAGATTTCGGTCCAGGACGTGGAGAGTGCCAGCACCAGTGACTGCCGTTTATTGTCCGACTTTTTCCCAGTTGTGTAACATCTTTGTTCCGCCTATTTTCTTGACTATGAAACTATTCTTGTGAATCATCTGTCCCGAAGGCTCTTCGAGATCTGTAGGTGTAGATTGCATGGAGGCGGGAATCGAGTGGTGGTAGGCAGAGCGTCGTCGGATTGATCCGAATACCTCCCTGTTCTTCAACCAATCTTCTTCCAAATCATTATAGATTTAGCCGCTGTGCTGGTGGTGAGCCCAGGGGCCGAGGTGAGAATGAATATTGAAATACAAATCACTGAAACCACACCGGGCAAGTCCCTGCCGGAACATTTAGCATCTGCATTAAAGGCATATCCAACTCGCGCAGAATCTGTCGAGTTTCGTTAGCAGGGTAGGAGTTGGTTAAAGTGTATTCTCAAACACCACTGTTGAACTGGTTGGGAAGAAGCACCTTCGCATGCCGGCTTTTTTCTTTCGGACCTTGGCGACGTCGACGAACACAGCGAAAGAGACGGAGGGTGAGGGAAAATGTCTGCACAAAGGATCAGACGAGGGGGATCGCTGTGACCAGTCCATACAGCGAGCCGCCGCAGAAAAGGAGATGGTGGTGGAGAGCGGAGCCACATATCACCGAACCATCCCAGCGCACGACTTCACCCGATGCTCACACTCCAAGTTCTTGATTGTCGGTCCAGCAAGGCATACGAATCGATGTGCGTAAGGAGTTTGTGCAGATGTATTTATTTCTACAGACAAAATATTACTTATCCATGGTGAAGGACATAAAGAAACGCACCCGGTCCACAACGACCTCTTCCATAAATGTCAGGACCAGACAGATCATTCATCAGGACCGTGTGCGTCCCCATTGCACCAGTCGCGAGCACGAGCTCAACGACGTGACATTCGATGCGCGCCTATATCCGCGCCGTCCTCGACGCGCGCCCACACCCGGGCCGTCGCCCTTCTCACCCGCCCACCGAGCCACGACGAGCTGACAGCGCGCCGCGCCCCGCGCGAGAAGCAGGCTTGCCGATCGTCCTTTCGGCGCCGATCGGGAGAAGGAAGGGGAATGCAGCACCGCCGGCATAAACACCACTATTGTAGCCAAGCTACGAGAGCTGATACACTCCGTGCGCCGCCACCGCAAACTCCAGCTCGCATCTGCAGTGCCCGCCTCCGAGTAACGCGTGCCGCGTGCGCGAACACAATCTCCAAGTGCGGGTGTGAGGACAACCGTTGTTCGCGCCCTCATCTCTCCTTGCCCAACGCCCAACACCCGACTTTCACGCCCCGTCCGGCCGCTGTCTTTCGTCCCCTCCCCCTCTTCCTCCCCCAAGAAAGCTAGCCAAAGCACAACGAATCAGTAATCTACCGATCGCGCCTCGCTCGTCCTCCGAGACGACACGAACCAGCTCCCTCTTGTCTTGTCTGGTCTCGTCACCGTCGTTTTGCGTCCTCTCCTCTCCTCCTCCTCACTCCCAGCGCCGGCATCGGCGCCTTGAAAAGCACCCCAGCAGAATCGCACATCATCCCCGCCAGCATATTCCCCGCCATCCTGCATTCTGCAGCAGAACCACCCCGTCGCTCGAGGCTGTCTGCGCGCCTGCTCCTGATTCTCGCCTTCTACCACCGCCGCCGCAGCAAGCACCCGCGGCATGACCACCACCGCCTGTGCCTTCCCAGCTCCTCGGGCGGTGTCCTCCGCAGCCGCGCTGGCTCACATCGTCGCGGTCTCCGCCCGCACCTGGGTCAGCAAGACTTAGACTGCGCCGCGCCGCAGTACCAGCATCAGCACCGCCCGCACCCGCACTCGGACTGCTCTTCTCTTCTCTTTCTCTCTTCCTCTCTGACGCGTCCCTTTGCACTAGACCCACCCGCGCCCGCTCGTGCCCTTAACACAGAGAAGGAAGAGGTGCAGGAGCATCTCATTTCGTCTCGTCTCGTCTTTCAGACCGACACACGTCCACAGCACCACCCCACCACCCCACACGCCCCCACTTGCCACACCGTAGACGCACCGCGCGAACAGATGAGACACACGTCCCCCATCCCGCTGGCGACACGCGCGCGCAGACCCCATCCCACCGACTACCGCTACGGCACCCCTCCGGAAAAAAAATATGCAAGGGAAAAAAGACCCGGGAGCGTGGACGCTTGCCGCAGCACCCTGGGCGGTATCCTCGGGGGCCGCCCGCGCTCGCTCACATCGTCACGGTCTCTGCGTGCACCACCTGGCAGCAAGGCTTAAGCCGCACCGCGCTGCAGTACGACCCGCACCCTCCGCACACCCGCGCTCGCACCCGCACCCAGACTCCTCTTCTCTTCTCCTCTTCCCCTCCTTTTCTCTGCCCCTCCGGCGTGACTTGTGTCCCTTTCCCCAGACCCACCCCGCCCGTGCCCATGCCCTAGCCCACAACGCAGAGAAGGGGGGGGTGCAAGGGTATCTCGACTAGATTGCCGACACACGTCACAGCACCGCAGCACACGACCCCACACGTTCACTCGGCACATCGTAGACGTAGAGGCGCCGCGCGAGCAGACACGGGGACACGGGCGCCGCTGGTGATACGCTGGCGCAGGTCCCACCCCATCGACTACCGCTCCGAAAAAGCACCGGAGAAGAGCTCGGGAGCGTGGTGGGGCGTCCGCCTCCCCCTCCCCGTCTGCGCTTGCTCCCCCTTCCGCTCCTCATGCTCCCGCTTCTCCCGCTGAGATAAGGAGAGGGAAGGGATGGAGCGCGAGGAGAGGCGAACCGGACCGAGACTCGCCGGAAGAGCAAGAAAAAAGAAAAGTGTGCGCCGCCGCAGCCCGCGCTCATGCCCACGCCAGAGAACACGAGCCACTCCAAGAAAAAGAAAAGCCTGAAGCCGGATCCCAAAAAAAATCTACCGTCGCTTTCCGCCTTGCGATGTGCCTTGCCCTCGGCCACTGCTGTGGACGAGAGGAGGAAGAGTCTACAAGAGAGTAGTCAGCGGCAGTCGTAGACGAGGAAGAGAGGAAGCAGGAAGGAAGGAAAAAAAGCGAGCGAGCGACATCGCAACGCATCGGGCCTCTAGATAGCGTGTCCTCCGCCGGGTAGCGCCCCTTCTTCCTCCCTCTCTCGTTGATGATTCGGAAGCGAGGGGCGAGGCCCGGGCAAGAGGATGGTGCAATCGACGCTCAGGGGCGCCCACGCGCAACGGGGGGATTCCGTCCCATCCTCCGTCCCATCCCATCTCGTTTGATCCCGAGACCCCGATCTAAAGCGAGTCCATCCTGGACCAAAGACAAGGGAAGAAAAGTCGGAGGCCAGAGGAAGATGAAAAGAAAATGCAAAAATGGGACGGTACGAGGGACTCACTACGACGTGGTCGAAGTCGCAGTGAGCCGCAGCCCTCCCGGAAGAAAAATATAACCACAGCCCACGCGCGAGGCGACCGAGTGCTTCTCCGGTGCGGCGCCGACCCCACGCCGCGAGGAAAAGAAAGAAAGTAGAACTGTAGTTTGGGAGGATCGCACTTCCAAAATGCGAAAGAATATTGCGCCTATCCTCGGCCGCAACCGTAACCGCTAGTGCCCCCCAAGATAGATATGTAGCCCATCGGTCATCGACGGCCGACTCTCGATTTACCAGGCGCGGAGAGGCAGCACAAACTCCAGAAATGCCCCGAGCGACCACGATCCAACGGCACATTGCCCAAACCACGCCAGCAAAGCCACCTGAATCGATCTAGACACGTCATAGCGCTCACCTTTCACCGCCGCTGGCTTCCCCTCATGTAATGTGTTAACTATACCCCATTCCATCAGCATACCGCCTATCTCTGCGCGAAGAACGCACCCGACTCTCATCGCGCCGATGCATGAATCTTTCCGGCTGAATCTCGTCGCTGACTTGAGCTTTGGACCAGAGTCGAGACGGATGTGTGCATCATCTTTCGGTGGGCGAGGGACGGCGAGAGTGTGTGGCTGTGGAGGAGAGGGGTTAAGAAGAAACTGCTCGCGTATCAGCGGTTGCCTTTTGGGGTTATTTGCGACTTGAGAGTGACCCGGTCATCCTCGGCGGGATAAAATCAAGCGGGCGGTCTCAGCCTCAGTTTATCCCAGCCATGCGATATCTGGGCTTCCTAGCGCTTTTTGCGCACAACACTCGATCGCTGAAGCCCTTGGAAAGAACAACGCGTTACAAGTAACAAGACTTAGACTCGAGACCCGCAATACTCTAGTGATCCCGTGCATTTCGCTCACCGCAAGCTCCGACGATTCTGCAGTTGATGTCGGCTCCCCCTTCCCGGACAAGCACTCAAATCGGCTCCTGGCACCAGGAGATCTGTTTCCAAGAAAGCCGACAGAGGGCTGGCCTTTTGTCTGAATCCGTCGGCCATGCAAAGGAAAATCGCTTTCAGCAAATGCGCCGAATGACCCCCTTCAAACCTACTCTCTAGTCGCTCTACGAGTCAATGATCTGAATCCCGAACGCACGCCGACCAGGCCCCTCTACACCGCGACGCGACGCGTAGTCCTACAACAAATCGCGAAATGGATTATGAATTTGAATCGTTGTGGAATCTGTTTAAGCGTGGAATGAAATACATAGGGCTGGCGAGTTTTCTCAATCTTTAAATTCACCCTCGAGCAAGTGATGAGGTTGTTCTGGTCCGGGGCCGCGTCGTCAACCGCACCACAACTCCCAGAACTCTGTCGAATTCACCGCCACTAAAAAGATCTTGATTCTAATCAAGAGATGTCCGTCGCTGCTTTAATATTAATTCTTCGTTTGCGGCGCTGTGATCTGGTCGGCCGGAAATCCTCGCCTGGGCCTACGCTTTGAACCAGCAACAATGGACACTCCAGTTGCCCAATACACTGCCCGGTCTAAGCACAACTCAGTTATCATAATTGTGCCACTTCTTCACTTTCCCTTTGCGCCCTCCCTTTCCATGCATCCTTGCCTCAATATCTCGAAGATTTCCGCCCTCCCAATCTCTCTTCGCGTGCGTTCACGGTCCTGCCATTGCATCCCTTCAATCGTACTCATTTTGTTTTCCATTCAGAGAGTGGCAAGGCTTGCGGCAGATGTGTCGCAGCCCGTCGAGATCGTATCCGACGCTCTCCTCAAACTCCATAGCCTCGTGCGTGGATATCCAGGCCAAGCACGGACCTTGTCGCAAGGACTCCTTCCCATCATATACGCCAACCTCGCCCCAGCCCTCCTCCCCGATCCAGAGAGAGCCACAGACCCATCTCCCTGCACCGCGCTCTCTGCGCCACCCGCGCCATGACCCTGCTGCGGATGAATCCCGACCACCTCCCCCCCGCCGTTGCTCGAGAGCTGTGGCCGCGGCTCTGGACGTGGATCCAATTCTTCGACAACCACGACTACTTCCTCCCGGCTGACGCACCCTTCACTGCCGACCGCCGCGTGCTTCTCTCATATGTCCTGCCATTCCTTGGGATTCTCGACGCGGACGATACCGCTGCGCAGCTGGTGCTCACTACACCTGACGTCGGTGTGTTTGTTTCACATGCATGGACGGACCTGGTGGCACTCTGCGAGCGGGCCCATGGCGCACTGACGGACCCGCAATCCCAAGGTGCGATGCTGGTATTGGTACAGATTTTCCGCGCCTGCCACCGCTTTCCCCAACACTTTGCCGAGCTGGTTGAAGGTGCGGGGGCGATCGATGATCTCGCGCGCCTCGTTGTCCGATATACCGCTATCGCTGCTCGGAATTTCGATATTTTCGAGCCCACCCGGCGGGACAGGCCTGACCCCACTCTGTGCGGCGTCCTCCACTTCCTCGTCGGGCTCAGTCCGTCCTTCTTGCAGTGCCTCGCATCCGCAGGGCTTGTCAAGATCCTGACTGAAACGGTGATAAAGCTTGCTGGCGCCGGCTTCACCTTGGCCGCGACGGGTCGATGTCTTCTCCCACTCGTGGATCTCATCGACATCTTGGGCGCGCCGTCGCTCGTCAATGCGCTCAAGGCGGGGCTTCTGCGCGCCCTCCTTTTGCTTCGACGGGACGCCTCCGAGTCGGATAGCGACGCCGAACATGTGTCACATGCCTTGGAACACCTGGTACGGGAGACACTCGTTGATGCGACCTTGAGCTACTCGTGCATGATCGTGCCCAAGTCTGCCCTCCCTGAAGCACTGGCCATCCAGCGCACCAGAGGTTTCATGCACTCTCCGCTGTGGGAAGATTGGAGCCTCTTCACCGCGGTAGCGGCTGAACGCCTGCAATATGTGGAAGAGTTCCGGACGACGTATCTTTCGACGAGGGAGTGTTCCAATTACGATGTGAGTCTGAGCTGTCTAGTAATCCGATTTGCGCCGTAACCCATAGGGATCCAAGTGCAATGTGATAGTGGCGGAGAAGGCAGCCCTCCGGCGCTGTGTCGAGTGCCGGGCGCATTATTATTGTTCTCCACAATGTCAGAGACTCGCTTGGAAGGAACAGGAACACCGAACTCGATGTGCGTCTCTCCGAGCGGAGCCAGTCGGTATGCCGTCCAGCCTCCATTCCGGTGTCAATCCACGGAAATTGATTACCCTCTTAGACTGCCACACCGACGAACGCAACAACCGCTTCTATCGTTTCGTTCTGCTGCGCAGCTACCAGAAACACAAACCGGCGCTCTTCCTCCGGAAGCTGGCACACATCCACCGCACCGGGAACACCGATTTCTGCGTCGTCACCGAATATGTGCGCGGCAAGTTCGCACCACGAGTCGCCCCGCTCACGGAGTGGACGCACCTCCTCGACGAGGCACAGTGTATCGAATGGGGCGCAACGAACCGCAAGGAGGTGCATGTCGTGCGGTTCGTGGAGGAACCTGGGACGATGGATGAATGATTCTGGCTTCTGCGGTGTGATAGCGCGGCTCCAGTGGAGGGTTGCTGCGCATCGCCAAGCAGATTCCACCGGGAGTGGATGTGGTGGGTCAGCTGGCAGAGTTCTATCCGGAGCTGTTTCAGCAGGTTCAGGAATTGGCCAGTATGAACGTTGCGGAAACGTATTGGCACCGTTGAATTGTTGGGATGATTACAATAGAAATAGATTGTGAAAAACGAAAATGGATATTGGTTGCGTCTACTCTAGAAATCCTCTAGGCACTTTACGAGTAATCTAAAGTCGGCCACGTCTCCCTACGCCGAGTCCCGTTGCTTCGATGTAAATCGCGAAATTGATTATGATTTTGAGTCGCTGTGGAAATTGTTTGATCAATTGAGCGATCTCAAAATTTACATGGAGCCTTTTGTAGTCATCTCCAACTCGGTGGACAAGTGATGAAGTTCTTCTGTCTGTCTGGTCGTCGGCCATACTACTACTCCCCGAGACCGATTCCCAGCTCTCCGTCCCTTCAGCTACTCTTGCATCTTCTAGCGATTTTCCTTTGCATGCCGACAGATTCAGAGAAAAGGCCAGCCCTCTGTCAGCTTTCTTGGAAACAGATCTGCCAGCACCAGTGACTGCCGTTTATTGTCCGACTTTCTTACAGTTGTGTAACATCTTTGCTCCGCCTATTTTCTTGATGCCCGGGAATCTATGAAGCTATTTTCGTGAATAATCTGTCCCGCAGCCTTTTGACTCCCAGCGTTTGGTGCCTCCTCGTCTCTCCTGTGGACCCCATGCATGAAACACACACGAACCACGCCCCTTGTCCCAAAATGCCCAAGAAGTTGTTGATATCGATATCATTCCAATCTACTCGGCACACACGAAACCTTCTCTCCGTCCTCTTGCTTTGACCCCTCACCAATTCTATCAAGCATTCTTTGTAGATCCATCTCTTGAGCAGCCCTCCGTGCCGAACTGTGTTTTCGAAACCTCGCTCCTATATGTTACTTGTCCCAAAGCGTCGACGAAGCTGTTGAAATCCAATCTTTGTGATTCCGGAGACGTCGGACTTGGTCCGTTGGAAAGCACTGGATCACAACAGCAATCGTTCCCGTCAAGGAAAGGCTTTGCATTGACTGCTGTGGCGTGTGGTGTACCCTATTTTCCCCTGGGACCTCGTTCCCTTCTCTAGCGTTGTTTTACCGTAATCTGTGGGAACCACAAGGCTTAACTGATGTTGCCCGCAGTGCCCTATTTTCTCTTGGAACCTCATTCCCTTCTTTAGCGATATTTTACCGTGATTTCTGGCAAGCCATCGACCTTATCATACGGCCGATCCCTGCGCATACAACAGCAGTTGTTCTACGGAATGTTCTACCGAATGTTTCGGAGACTTTCAAAACAGCCTAGATTCACGATCGTACCGAAATGGGAGGGTACTTATATCGATTCTCTCATGCAATCCACCTCTTTCACGACTAGCCCGAACACTCGATTCATCGCTGATATGGATGGAAGACCTCCTCCCCTCGTTCGTGCACGAAAGCGCGTTCGAAACTTCGTCAAAGGGACCTTTGGGCGTCTCAAACCCGGCGCTAACGACGACGCCACCTATCAGGATCTACTCTGGACTTCTCTGACGGCGCTTAAAACATCCGCAGACGCCTTCCCCCCTTTGAAAGGTGTTGTTGGCGCCGTGATCTCCATTATGGAAATTTCTCAGGTATGAACCATCTTCTAACTCGGTGGTATTGCAGCTAACATCGAAATCCAAACTCAGCGTATCGCCCACTCAAAAAAAGACGCCCGTGAACTCGCTGGGCAAGCGGTTGGAATACTGATATTGCTCAGCAATGAATTTTCCACCCGTGGGACAATTTCACCGCCAATGCTAGGGAGTATCGAGCGCTTTGAAACGTGTGTGCCTGCCCTCTTTGTCATCGATACTTAGTCCCGAAATATTAATACTATCATCAGCACTCTGGAGGAAATCCAATCTGAGATGAACCGTCTAATGAATCGCAGCCGCATGTGGAGATTAAAACATCTGAACCGCACGGAAGAAACTCTTCGAAAGTTTAATAAGCGCCTAGACGACACGTCTCGCGAATTTACGGTACGTTTTCTCCTTTGGTTCACCGAGATAGGACACTTATCGATCTTTCAGATGGGTTTAGCTGTTCGTACAGAAGTCGCGGTGTATCGGGTGCACGCTGAAGTCCTCGACACATCGGCGGCTCATCTGAATCTGCATAACAAAGAGGTCAGACATTTTATCTCTTCGCCGGTGCTTTGCTTCATAAAAGAAACAACAGATGCGACTACTCCGAGGAATCCTCCTGTTGAACGCAGTCTTTTTTTTGGCTATCCCCCGTTTTGGCGGTCTAGGGGCCTTGCTTGAGATAAAAATCCTGCGAGTCCCGCTTCACCCTCACTTATACCCTAAACACTCGCGATGGACACGCGGGTTCGGGGGTAGTCCAAAGCATGTCCACAAAATCCGCTAGTGCGATCGGTCTGCCCTGAACGTCGCCGCGGGGACGACCTTTACGTCTCCCGCTGTCATTCATTGTCAGCACCGACGCTCCTGTTTGATTCAGAACGCGTTGGGTTATAATCCGGTTTTCAGGCAAAGACATGATCCATATGTACCTACCTATATTTATTTCTCCCGTGCAATTCGTCTATGATGTGCACCGTCGTCCTCACTTCTATAATGGCCTCAAACACTAGCCAACATGCTGCTACCGCTGGAGTGGATTTAGCAGAGTAGGTGTGGGTGGTGAGCCCGAGGCAAAGTGCAAGAATACCTGCTTGGGTTTCAAGCGGATTTAGTTCCCCCAGTTTACTTGCTCAACTTAGGGCTTAGATTTTTGTTGCCCATGGTAGATATATTTCAAGTTTACTTATGGTGCCGCGGCTGACCAGCCGAAGACGAAATCGGCACCCCAACAATTTCAATGCCCGATGGTTGGGTCCATCACAAGAAGGGACACAACGATCGCAGCGATGCCCACCAACTTGTTAGTGAGTCCTTAGGCGCCCTAATGGTATAGGGTTCTCTTGGAAGCCGGCATGCGGCGAGCGTGCCGATGGCGCATGTGCAACTCCGCGTGCACTAGCACAGCTTGCCGCGTCTCGAGCAGCGCAACCCATTCGGCGTACGGGGGAATGCACGCCTTGCTGCTGCTGATGAGACTGCACAGTTGGGGAACGAGCTCGGCGTGCCGGAGCACTTGACACCACAGCCCACCGTCGAAGCTCCCTGGCCGCCGCATTTCGTCGGCGAGGATGAGCTGCAGTGTGTACAGTTCCGGCAACACAGAGAGGCAGCCAACTACGGTGGTGGTAAGTTTGTCCTCGTATAAGCCAAGGGTCAGAGTGGTGAGGCGGCGTTGGGAGCGCGAGAGAAATGCCACCACCGCAGCGCTCCCTCTGGGCCACACACCCAGGCTCGTGAGCATGGGGATGGTGAAATAAATTAGGAGACTTTCGTCGTCAAGTAGAAGGGTTTCGAAGGATGGCTGCAGTCCGAAGCCGTGCAATGGCAGCGTGCGCATGTGATTGAATGAAATTCCGAGGCAGACGAGGTACGGGAGATCAGAGAGCGCCGCACAATGATCGACTCGCAGTGGGATTGTGGGCGGTTTCAGCGTCTTTACTTTCCACTTTTGTAGCGCCACTAAAAGTTGGCGGGATATCGCCCAAGTCATTGAACGGCGTGGGTACGAAGGCGTGGTCCATGAGCCGGAGGGCCTTCAAATGAGGGGAGTTTTGGACCAAATGAAGGCGAACTCTGGAAAATGAGTTGAAGCGATCTGTGATCTGGATGGTTACACTCTCGAGCGAAGGAAACGGGCCGACGGCTTCATTGAAGACCAGAAAGTCAGCCATTGGGATCCTAAGTTCGATACGGGCCCAATGGCTGAAGTGCTCCGCGAGGATTGTCAATAACTGGCCAGGCAGAAAGTGATTCTTGGCACAAATCAAGGAAATCGATAACGGGTAGCCAGCTGCACGAGTGAACCACAGATCGATGAGGGCGGCAGTGTGATCCTCCAGAGGCTCCGCGGGACTTTGTCCAAAGAGCATTGGGATACCGTCGCACGCATCCCTGCCACAGAAATTGAGATAGATCGAGGTCCAGAGTTGCGGAGTCGCGATTGCGACTACAAACTACCGAGGTGCGAGGTTCAACCGTTTGTAGCGTCTGTCTACGAGAGACTAGATTGCGACAGCACAGATACCGGCGAGATTATCATTCAACGGCGCACGGTTTCGGTGAGATCGGACCCGTCGACGAAGTGGGAGACATGAGAATAAATATCCGGGAAATGAGCTCGAAGGGCAGTTCGAGCGCAGGAGTCATGGTGGTCCGAGTCAGTAACGAGGTACGTGACAACCGGCGAATTCCAACCCATTACTGATCCCTTGATGGTTTGTTTGAAGTTGTCATCAACCTGTTCTTCCAATGCCTCCCAGCGTTGGCGCAGAGTAGCACAGCCAGGGTCGAGTGCATCTGAATTACTTAGGTGTCACAGGTCCCCGAGCCCGATGAACTGATGGCAAATGAACAGAGGTGGTCACAGGTCACAAGGCGTGAACACTTGGTCGAAATAGTACAGTACATTCAAAGCCAACTGGACTTTAAGCCCTGAACCAGTTCAAAAGAGGCCGATTGAACCTGGTAATGTATGTTTTTCAAACTCACAAGCAGTCGCCGGCTCCCACTTGCTGGATGTAACTAAATTAAGAATCTTGATCCGAGCTGCCAGAATGATAGATTAAAAGCGGAGTTTAAAAAGCTGCGGACGGACAGACAGGCTTAACTTTATAAATAGGGAGATTGCCCGATGTACATGTGGTTCAACTGGTTGGCTTTGATTCTGACGTGCTACTGTTATGTCCCGGCATGTCCACGTATTACAATAGCGGCAGTATGCGACGGCAGCTTGTTATTGGTAACTCGATTCTGGGAAGCTCGGGCATCCCGGGCAAGTTCGTATGCCCTCCTTCCGTACCTGAAACTATTCTTTGTTTAGTGAGGACCTCAAGGCACGAAAAAAAAAACACCTTCATCCTGGATGTTAGTTCATCCAGGGTTGGATGAACTTACGACGATTCGGAGGAAGATCAGCTGAATATACCCGTCGGTTAGTAGAAATTGCGTACTGATCGGACGCGCCACGCATATCACGAAAATATGTGTAAGTGCTGCCAGCACTTCCTGTCGTCTCTATTCCCGTCAATGCGATCCGCTACCGCAGTTCTCGAGGCACCTGGTGGCAACTCCAGCCGGCACTCTCAGCATGCGTCCCCACCGCCACCGGACGCTTCTGCGGCCAGAGAAGATTGGAACGCCCAATCGCCACCTTCTGTGCAGCTCCAGAACTCATCTACTCATAACATGTCTTCCCCTCTAACGGCGGAGCAGACTCCTCAGACAGCGATCAACGTGGGAGACGTTGCGAATGGAAAACACTCCGATGCCGGCGCTTCAGACCTTAGAAATCACTCTCCGGGTACACGATTCGGTCCCAATAAGAGCGAAGGAAAACCGCAAACAGGTCGTGAGTCCTTGGGCGGAAGTCTCCGCCACACATACTTAATACACCCTCAATGTCTTGTAGATCTAGCGCCGAACGACTCTAGGCGGAAGTACGCTGAGGACCCGCCTTATCAGGAGCTGGATGACGAAGCCCGGGTGTGGCACGTTTACAACGGCGAAAGTGAGATTTTCGACAATGAGATGATAGTCGAGTCCAGCGACAACCTGGATATTCTTCTGCTTTTTGTGAGTTACTTCGCTTTGCACGAGTCGTCTGCAATGCTGATCTACTGTGTAGGCTGGCCTTTTCTCCAGCGTGCTTACGACTTTCGTGGCTCAGACATCACAGGCCCTTTCGCCAGACAACACGCTTGTATCGAACTCCATCCTCCTCGAGCTCGTTGCCCTGCAGCGTGCCCAGGCCAATGGCACTTCTTTCGAATCCATCCCACACGCCGACACATCCTTCACCGTGGATCCATCCGACATCTGGGTGAACGGTCTTTGGTTCATGAGTCTGATGCTCAGCCTCACCACCGCACTCCTCGCCGTCCTCGCGAAGCAGTGGTTACGCCAATATTCTTCCTTCATTGCTGGCTCTGCTCGTGAGCGCGCCTTGATACGACAATTTCGCTACGCATCTTTCGAAAGATGGGGTGTGCAGTTAATAATCGGCCTCCTCCCTACTATCCTCCATCTCTCGCTCTTCTTGTTTATGGCCGGTCTCGTGGTCTTTCTTCACGCTTTGGATTATATCATGGCCACGGTCGTGGCCTGCATCGCGAGTTGCCTTCTTGGTGTCTACATCGTCATCAACACACTTCCAGTCTTGCTCATTGGCTGTCCCTATCGCACCCCCTTAACCCCGCTTCTCTACTGCTTCATATATGGCCCCGCAAGAGAATTCGGCATCATCTGCCTAGCGGTCATAATATTTGTCCTAACAACTCCATACATATTCCTGCACAACACGCTACGAAGGAGAAATACCTGGCTCTCCCCGGTCGTCGATCCGTTTGCGCTCCCCATTCGATTTCACCTACCCTTCGGCTGGACCATTCGCTTCTACCCCTCCCACGACAAGTTCATGCGCCAGGCCGAGCGCACTTACGTTGATCGCCACGATAATGTGTGGACCCATTCCGCGCTGTCCTGGCTTGCATCCACCACATCAGACCCCTCCGTCAAAGTTATTGTAGTCGAGGCTCTGGGCACAGTGGGCAGTCCGCTGAACGTTAAGCCCCTGCTTCCTGTTTTCATGCAGCAGTGGAAGAACATATCATTTCTCCCCGATACTCCCTGTGACGAGATGCAGGCTGGACGACTTATACGCTCGACGATAACACAGTCAGATCACTATTTGACATCCCTGCTGTTGAATTCCCTGCCATCGACGCCGATCTGGGTAACCGACTCCGCCATGATCCTGGGCATCGCAGCGTGCGGCCGCACCTCCACATTTCACTGGGGCAACAACAAGCTCGTTCTTCCGCCCCATCTTGCGCTGGTTTTCGTTATAAAGCACTACACGGTGTTCGATCAGCTCGCTGTGCCGACGTGGATGTGGTTGTCCATTTGCGTCCAGACGACAATGAGGGAAGAGGTATCGAGGTCCCCGCCCGGCTCAAAGCGCATCCCTCCGTGGCTTGGTCGGTTATCCAACATCTCCAGCTGTAACACGTTTAACACGACTGTTGAGCGCAACAATATATCGGCGTGGTTTCAGCGGCGGGTTATCCCCGATCGTCTATGGAGTGCTGTGGACCAAGCTATCACCCCGCTCGACAAAATATCGTAACCGATACGTCCCGGTCTCTTTAGCTATTTTTCTTGCAGCGATCCACGCGGGAAGATCATTTGACAATGGCGATACTCGGATAAAAGGGCTCGCTCCCTTACCAATATGGTCTCCGCGCCCTCCTCCAGGTGTTGCAGACCCCAGGCATCGCACTGCGTCACCCCCGTTTCTCGCAGCCATTACCCGACACGATTTCACACAATTCCCGCCTACCGACACATAATTCATCATCCCCTTCTTCTCCCCAAATCGATTCAGACCCCGGGTCGTCTCATCTGCTCCACACAATGCCAGAAACTGTGGCCAGTTCTTTGGCTCGCCCCACATTCACCATACAAAACGACTCGACAGAGGGCAAAGCTCTCCCAGATGAAGCTGCTTCATCTTACGCTCTACGGGACTTGGGTGGCGACTCTTCTGCTTCCCGCACATCCGGAGATCGCGGTTCGCTTCAGCCTTGAGCGTCCCTTGTCGTCGTTGAAACTATACATTGTCGGATAGACTCCCGCCCACTTGACAACACGCGTTCTGATTTTGACAATCTAGGTTAGATCTTTGACCCTTTCTAGTTTGGTCGCGTATGAAGCTATATGACATCAAGCCATGAGTACCCCGCCCGGGCCTAGTCTCTGTAACAGATACTCCATATTGATGATGAGCAAGTATAGCCTGGGCCACGTCCTGCGGATGTGGAGTCCGGACTACGAGGACGAATTTGAACCTATTGGGTCGAACTAAACCAATCCTCAGTCACCCGAGGCACTCGACGACTGAATACAGCTGGCGAATTCATCGACTTGTCAACGCAGGACCCATTCTGAACACCCCACTCCTGCAGCTGCCTCCGCATCATGTACGATGCGCACAATATTCTCGAAGCGCCTATCCTCCACAATGGGCACGCTTTCCTGTAGCTCTGGAACTCGTGAGGGGTATTTTGAGAATAGTATTCAGGCGATTATCATACCAAGTTGTTCCCGCACCCCCGCCGCTGCGCACGTACTCCTCTGTCTCGCGCTGGATCCCATCCTGCCAAGGTTGAGGCTCAATAGCAGCGGCGGTATTTGGGTTCCATCCGGGAACTCATCTCCAAAGAGTGGGTCGAAGCGGCCGTTCATCCCGATGGGGCCAGTGTAGTCATCCTGAAAGGAGGGCCTGCGAGTCTTTAAGAGCGGTGGGATTTGTGTTGGGAACGGTGCTGGGTGCGGGTGCATGGTTGGCGTTGGAAATGGCACTGAGCACGGGGTTTGAGACTGGCGCGGGTCCGGGGCTTGATATGGGCGCCAGGAGGATGGCAGGGAAGTGGGAGGTGGGGTTGTGCAGTATGGGTGATAGAGATTTTACATATTGTGGCAGGGTACTGTGTCAAAAGTATTTGGACAACTTGCACATTTTCTGGTTAAAAATCAGGTACAACTTACTATCTTTTATCACCTACCTGGCCACGCTACCTAGCTGGCCACTTCGGACCTAGAGAGTCCAGGTTTGACAATTGCTACCGGCCATGGATGGAGGATGGAATACGACCTGTAACGCGAGTGTGGACCAAATTTGAAACCAAAATGATGGATTGATCGTAAGTTATGGCATGTCCGACTTCGGACCAAGGGGTGGGAACATCAATTCCTTACGTTTACACCGCCTCGCGAGTCGCTGACTGGTCTTGAGTGTTTCTCTACCAATTCTTCGTCGTTTTGCAAGTTCTTTGGCACGTCTTGCTTCTGTAGCTGCTGGCAGTGATCTATCATGTCATTTGACGCCGACATGTCAATTTTCTCCACTCGGTGCACTCAAGCGGCCGGTGTCACATTTTTGAGTTGCGCAGCGTCACCGTCTTTTTACGTAAAATTTCGTTTTCGTTTTTTTTGTGTTGCCCTGTAACTTCTGATTGGTGAGCTATAGGTGGGGAGAAGGGCATTAGGTGTCCCCGAATTGGTATCAAAAAATAATTATCATGTAGTACACCTTTGAGGTGAAAATGGAGAATCTTTGTACCGGCCTCCGTCTTTCCGTCTTTACAGACGGACGGGTAAAATTTTGATGTCTTTTTCAAATTTTCTCGAGAGTGTATGGCAAATACGTCTCATATTTGGTGCCAATTTGTGTGTTTGATTGCAACGGTCAGATTTTGTTGAAGGTTCACCCTGTTTGTGCATATTGGTAACAAGTTATGATTACTGGCCACCCTCATAGTGGACAACACCATTGTGCTACCGGTCCAGAGATTGGCATGTGACTTCTTCCTCCTTGATAGAACTCTCCTCAATATATTCCAAGATTTTCTCCATTCAAACCCTTAGCGCCACCGCTGTTTAGCCCAGATCACCCATTCTCGATGTCGCTGACAGTCAGAGTTTTTGGAGGAGCTGTCACAACCTTGAGGTGGAGTTGGGTGTTCAAGTATGCTCTAACACTTCCAATCAAACTCTCCGTCTCGCAATTTTGGACAACACAGACTTTTTCCCTTGTTACAGGCTGTGTTACGGACCACAATTTTTGGGGCCCGCCTTTCACCGGAAGTAGATATTTTGACCTCAGAAATCGCTTGTATGTAGGATGTGGTAACCTAGAATTGTACCTCTATGCTCTCTATATGATTTCTGATACATGTGGTCCCCACTCCATGCTTCTGCCGATTATTTTGCCAGGTAGCCATCTAGCCGGTATTTGGTCATGTTGAACTTGTCACCGAAAGATATTCACTGCAACATCAAATCTTCAAATGATTTGATTGAAGTGGACTTGAAATCTTCGTAGGATGCCTGCCTTCAATCTGAGATAATAGTGCTTGGGCAGGTGCACCGCAGGGAGTATGAATCAAGCACGAATGCTTAGGTGGCCAGGATCCTGATAAAAAATAGTATTCCCGCTACCGTAAGGTACGGGTCTTAGGGAGCCCTAACTTCAGCCACTTGCAGAGCATCACATTTTTGTCATCTATTTTTGCATAAGCACTGATCTCTCTGCCAAAATATGTAAACGGCACAAAAGTCGAATGATTGTCGGTGCCAACTCATAATCTTGCTGAGAGCAATCCCCAAAATTCTTGCCTGATGTCGGATGGACACGTCAAATCACCCCAACCGTCACAGCCATCAAGACGTAACTTGTTCTCTCTCCCATGTTGCCCACACCACTTTCTGCGATGCTCTTCCTCCATCGATCCCTGCTTTGAAGTCTTTCCCCTGTCTCTTGGCTTGGTTCTGTCTCTGGAGTCTTGGATTCTCAAATGTTGCTTTGGGGTTCTGTTCACTCGATCGGGTAACTCGAGGTTGACAAAATCTTTCTGTGCCTTGTCCATGCTGTGGGGACTGTTGCGCTGGGGTCACTGTTGCCAACAAGCATTGAGGAACTGCCGATACCCTGGAGCTTGTAGTAACTGGCGTGGACTCGCTGTCTTTCTTTCCGTCCCCGTTGTCACGCTCCAGCATCCTGCGCAGTTCCCCGCTCCAACCTAGTCCACTCATCCTCGCAGTCCAGTGCCGTAGTCTGGGCAAGTCCTCTTTTGTGTATGCCAAAGGCATTTGTTACCATATCCAAGTGGCGAGAACACCACCTCAAATTCTGTCCAAGTGCTCGGTGGTATCTCCTTTGACCACCCTTGCCTCGGCAAGGTGTAGCCTTTTTTTTTTGACACTGCATCTGGTTGCAAGCCTTTAATCGCCCTTTTTTGGTGTAGGTGTGTGAAAAATGGGCCGCTCAACCGCTTTAAGTGCTCTGGAGCATCGTGTACAAGGTGCGAGCCCCCATTTCTGCGGTATTCAATCATGCTAATGTACTCCCAAGCTCGGGTTCCGGATTCGATCTCCTTTTGCATCTGCGTATTATTCTTGACTCCGACAAGGCAACAACCATAGTTGGCGGTATGTACTTGCTTTCAATACTTAGTGTAGGTTACGAGGAGTATCATACTTTTTTTACCCAACCACTGTCTGAATCTCGAGATTTGGCAATGCCAGGATTGTGGCAAAATCAAACTCCGGCTTTGATGATAAGTTTTTACGCCAGGTAATCCTGACTGTACTGTTGATACGTAGTCCGGCTAAGCTGTGTCCTTCAGTATGAACACCAGGCTCCATTTGGACTCTCTGCTGCGTCAAACCCAGGGGACGGCTTTGCGCTACTTTATTCAATTTTTTTCCGCAATACCAGCCTGAGTGCGTGCATCGCAGATGAGGAAAGCGGAGACTGTAGCGTGACTTTCACTGCTCCAGTCATGTTCACAGTGCCGCCCGGTTTTCATTTCCACGGCTTTGGATAACCTAGAAATCAGCCTCAAAATACTGAAGTAAAGGTGCGTTGTAGTACACATAAATTATAATGCACCAAATTGATGTTGTCTTTTTTCTTTTTCTTTTTGCTGTTCTCTGATATCCCTTTGAATTCCGCTTCCATATCCTCCCAGCTTAAATTCAGCTGAGATCAAGATCCAGACAGAACATTCCCATCTTTGTATGTCTCATGCAGCTTGTTCTCAACAGTGTCACAGGTCTCTGTCCATAGAGACTGAAAGATGGTACAAGATAGGGAAGAGGACTTGGGTATGTATGATATCGGAAATTTTATGCGGCCCAATGCGAGCTGGTCGATGCGGCAGCATCGACCGAGCGAGTTTTGGGCCGCCTTCGAATTTTGGATCTATCATTGACAGAGCTTGAAGACGGGAAGATTCATGGTAGCGGGCTCTGCCGCTTGTCGGCTCTACCCACCTTATATGTTACTGGAGTTCAACTTTTTTATGTGCAACTTTGATGAAGACAACTCCGACTTTGTTGGTGGCATGTTCAACTTCACGCAACTTTCATAAACACTACTTCAACTTTCTCGTGATACATCTTCGCCCTGTGACAACTTGATTTTTGTTGCAACACAACACTATGGATATACAACTTTGTGTGGATCAACTTGGAAAGGGCAACTGTGATACACCTGAGTTACAACTTTGGGGTGTAGAAAGACAACTATGTGTGGAGCTGTCACAACTTTAACCAGTCAACAACTTTGTCAGACACAACTTACTTTTACCTGCCAACAACAACAAGTTGATGGGACATAGCTTCAAGTATCTGAAGTGACAACTTTCTGTCCAAGATTTACAACTTTTGTTGAGACACAACTTTCCAAACTGCGCTTCTCATCAGCAGATAGACAACTGAGATTCAAACTCTGCCAACCAACCACGCTCGGCCAACTCGGAGATGATCGCATCAGCGATCAACTATCCCATCAGTTCTTGAAGAGTGTACGAGGGATGTCAAACTGACGGGAACGGGTACCCCATCAACGGGTCAACCTGTCCTGTATGCATTCTGTCCTGGTGCTGATTCAAGGGCCCAGACGGGTGGCCACCTGTCCCCTCTATTGACCTGTCAAAAACAGCGATGGATTGAAACCTTACTTGTAGTACACCACATTGGTGGATAAATTGGACCCTGAGCTTTGTGCATGCCACAATTAACTGTGCAGATTATGTCAATTGTGTACGGTAATGCAGCTCGGGCTGGATGATCTTTTTGAACGGGTTGGTTTCCTTTGTTGTAGCGTTAATCTTCAATCTCGATACACTCTAGGCGCAAGCAGACCCCAGATGTGATAACATCAGTCACAGCAGCACCTGTAATGAGTAAGGATGCTTTGCTTTAATGAGCTTCAGGCATGTGAGGTAAGAGGGAGCGGACAAGTAAAGAGGGAGGTGATCAACCAACACATTTCAACTCACGTGAGGGCTCGACTCTCACCGCCACTGGTCGGAGTGCAGATCCTCTTAAGTTGTATTTTGTATCTGACAAGTTGTGCCTTGACTGAGTGAAGTTGTATTTGATGTTTGGGAAGTTGTATCTACAGATTTTAGAAGTTGCACTCTGCCTAATAAAACTTGTACTCTAGATGAAGCATCATAATCAATAGTTGGTGCTCGGAAACTTGTATCCATTTGGCTCGTACACTTGAAAAGTTGTACAATATTTGACATGTAGAAAAATAAGATGAAGTTGTGCCATCTGAATTGCAGGAGAATGAAGTTGTGTATTTCGATAAGTTGCTGGTTGCATACATCAGATTAAAAGTTGTACATCGCAATGTGCAGAGTTGTCCCTCTTTGCAAATTAGATGTGTTTTCTGAGGTTGTGAGATTTAAACCTGTCCTGATCTCCAAGGTGTGTTTCTTTCTGGGTTGTATCTTTTGTTGTGCTAATTCTCGAGTTGCCCTTCTAAAAGATGTGATTTTTTTCGAGGTTGTAGTAAATACTTTTGATACATTATACCGCCCATAGAACGGCCAGGATAACAGGTGTATAGGCAGGGTTGAAAGGACAAGCTGAACATGCAGTATTTTCGATATATTTTTCACTTTCTTTCTTATGGCACACATACCCTGCAAAAAGTATTTACATGTTCACACACGGAATCTAGATGCACACTGGTTGGGAGATTCGAGTTTTTCAGCACAATTTACGGTGAAAAATGTTGTTTGTTTTTCAGACATTTTTCACTGAAAAAGTAGCTGAAAAACTCAAAACATTTTCACCATTTTTTGAGTTTCAGGTGAAAATTTCAAAAGGAAGCTCAAAAGAGGTGAAAAAAAATTGAATTTTTCACCGCTTTTTTCAGTGAAAAATGTCTGAAAAACAAACAACATTTTTTACTGTAAATTGTGCTAAAAAACTTGAATCTCCCAACCAGTGGCAACTTGACTAATTGGTCAACAAAAATTTGATAACTTACCTGAATTGCAATGAAACTAGAGGAGCTGGACTTAAGTTATAACCGAATGTATCCCCCTCCACACTCATAAGTTCTGCAGAACTTGAGTTCCTCCGAGACTCCCAGCGCATTATGCACCTGTACCCATGGCTCCACCCCCTCTCCCGAACTTAAGTCCTACCCACTTGAGTTCTACACACACACCTGAAGAGTTCCATAATTTAATTTCCTCGCATAACTGAAGTCCTATCCATAACTTAAGTTTATATTGCCGGTCTTAAGTCCTGCTACAACTGAAGTTTTACAAAACTCAAGTGTGACACATCAGAACTCGAGTCCTGCACTGCAAACGTGGTCGGCGGTCCAAAACATGCTGGTGTTGGCCCACCCCGCAAGTACCAGCAGCGTGCCGTCCGGCGGGGAGGGGCGAGGCCAGCCTGTCGGCACATCCTAAGGTGTCGTGTCATGTCAATATCTTCACACGGAGGTGCAGGGGAAAGAGGAGTAAGGAGAGAGGGAGAGGGAGAGGGGAAGAGGAAGAGGAAGGGTGAAATGAACGAAGATGAGGTGGAGCCTGGGGAGGGTGGAAGCTGGGCGAGACAGAGGCGGCAGCACCGTCCCGGAAAACAGGAAGGGAGGAGGGAGGAACGGACAGAGAAGGCAACATACCCACTCCATATAACTGGACACCGTCATGGTCAAGGACAAGGTCATAAAAGAGGGAGAGGGAGTGCAGGCTGAGAGAAAAACGGCACAATGGGATACGAGTATCAAGGAGGGAATGGGAGGAGGGAAGAGGATGGGGAGGAGATGAGGAGTAGCGCTCACCCAATACCACACCTGGAACGCGATGCGCATGGTAGTGAGCCGGCACATGCAGTGGCATACGAGCTGCGCAGCGTTGGTCAGAACGAAGAGGCATGAAAAATGAAGACATATGATGGACACACCATGCCTCATCACATCTGTATTCATGTATCACCAGTATCCTTCAGCTTGCATAGTTCTCATTGATACATCTTGCGGTCAGGTTACGCAGCTCGGGTATTGCGTCACCAAGATGAAGATAGTGCTGATCAGCCCAGGACTGCATACAGCAGGCGACACACAGACATAGGTGGGAGGAGCGCAGTGGGGAGCCCCCAGTTTGGCAAGGCAGTGTTGAGGTGGAGAGCGACGAGCTGGAGGAGCTCGGGCAGGAGGGCGAGGAGGGGCGAGGGCTTGGTTGGTGGTTGTAGCATGCACGGTGGTTGGCGGATGGTCAAGACTGGTGGGTCGTGCCACCCTCAAATTCCGAGGCGTTGGTGGTTGGATGAAGGAGGGGGTTCAAGGGATGAGAGGGAAGCGAAGCAAGGCGGGAGGGCAGAGGCAGCGGCGCTCAAGTGGGTTGTAGAAAAGAAAAGTGCGGCGGTCACATCACACACCATCGTGCTGCAAAGGTGACATGTGAGTGTGATAGGTCACAATGCCTCTCTGCTGCATGCCACCACCCAACGCGCCTCCCGACACCTCCCATCACCCCAATGGACACCATCCGCCCACAAGGTGCCTATGTTACCTTACTCACTGCCTTCATGTCGACACCTCCGCCTTTTTTGAGCTGACCTCATGTCGCTCAGCTGAGGCATGACTTCATGTCTGCCTCGGCTTTTGGCTTGACTTAATGTCAGCCACCCTTTCATTTATTTAGGTCCACGGCTCAAGACCACGCAAGGTAAATGCCCTTGGTTTACACGTCAACGATGCTAACACCTTTCAGCTATGAATACGTTGTTGTCAAGAGTCCAGAAAAACACAAAACGGTGAATGATGAACGATATGAAATTGACATTAAGTGCTTGATATCTAGAACTGAAGTTCGGTCTAGCAGCAGAAAGAACTGAAGTCATGCGCAAAAATACACGAACTGAAGTTCAGCGCAAACTGAAGTGCACCGGAGAACCTAAGAGTGGGTGGACTTGAGTGGGGGATTTCTTCAGTCCGGCAGCGAACTTGAGCTCTGTGGGACTTGGGTATTGGTTCATGACTTCAGTACTTGATTATGTTTTTTTTTATGTTCCTATGTGATCTTGAGTTCTGTTGAAACTTGAATTCTGCATGAACTTGAGACAAGAACTCAAGTCCTGAACTCTATGTAGGATATAGGTAGCGTAGCAGGTATACAGTATGGGAAATGAACTTAAGTTCCACAGAACTGATGAGTGTGAAGGGGGATATATTTGGTTCGAACTTAAGTTGAGCTAATAAATTAGTTGAATTGCAACTTCATATTAGTGCAAGTAGCCATCTTGTGATTACGGCGTAAATGCAAGTTGAGGGAGCTGCAACTTTGGTGAGCAAAAACTTTGAGAAGTTGCAGCTTTGAGCAGTTGCAACTTCAGCTGTGTGCGGCATTGAGACGTGCAGGTTTGGTCTCATGAAAATGCAACTTCAGGCAGAACAGTCACAACTTGGATTCCCTTCGGCAGCAAGTTAAAACTTATCACTTATTTCAATCCTTGGGATGACTGGATTATCGAAGCAATAATTCTCTATGCTCAATTGAAATATGTCTGAGGTGCATGGCTCCGTAATCCTCTCTTTCACTAAATGCTAACAAGGATATTTGGGCTAGGGAAGTTGAGAATTCAATGGTATATTTGCAGAATATGACAACACAAATTCAATTATTCCTGCATTGCTGCAAAAAAATCTGTCGTGATGCAAATGACTCTGCAGTAAGTGTTGATCCCCCAGTTTCCGGATTCATCTCCTCAACCTCGTTTTCGTGAATGACGCAGACCCCAGTGTCTCGCTCGGCTGCCATGTCCACAGGCTCTGTATCAGCACAGAGCAGATTCAGGGTTCTGGGATGACGAGGGCGACTGAAGCACGAAGAGATCCAATGAATAAGTCTGGAGTTTAGACTAGAATAGTGTAAATCACAGGAAAGTAGCTACAGCTTTATATACTAAATCCCCCCAGGGGCGGTAATTAAAGTACAGTGTCCAAGGGCAACAGACAAGATTAATGCAAAGTAAATGAAGGAGGTATATGAACACAAAGGAGGTGATCGGGAACCCGAAGGTCGGGGGACCGATCGAAACCATTTAGAATCCTGAATAGGTATCTTGGTTCGATTGATCAGATATTGATTAGATCAATGATCGGGTTGTTCGGGTTCTGGAAGTAAAATGAACAGACGGACCCTGACACTCTGTCAGGGGAACCCCCGCTCCAGCTGCTTCCGTGTCCACCACTCCGGCTCCTTTTCCATCTGTCACTCCGGACACTTTTGTGTCTGCCCATCTGTCTGGGACTCCATTCGTCCGCCTGTCTGCAGAACTGTCCGGGACATCCATCTGCACCCACTGGCAGGAACTATGTGTTCAGGCCTGGGATCATTGTAGATACCTACAGACATGTGCTACTGGGTAGTCACTAACTGTATATAAGGTTTTGCCTAGCCTAGGAATCCTCATCCTTTCTTCTCTTTGGATTCCCTCGCTAGGTGCAAAGTATTTCCACTCCTGTATTCTAGTACCTAAGCGAGGTTTTTGACTGCACCCATCACCAGGGATTGTTCAAACCACTGCTTTGACCCTCCAACTTCCACATGTACTTACTTTTGTATATTTCTCCTTCGCTTCAGGATTGTTCGACAAAAGACGGGAAACAGATATTCCTGCTGGGGATGTATCAGCGCCAGCGCTGTGCACGGCCATACGGATTCCTGGATTGACAACAGAATGGAGTCAAACTCCATCCAGAGTCTTTCTAGAATTTCAAGACTAGAGACGTCGGAAGGTGGACGTCCGACGATCTACGTCGGATGATTCACTGACCACGAATCGCTACACCGGGTAGTGACATACAATGCGAGATCTTTCACCTAATAAACCGCCGCGAACATTCTTCTTGACTCATCCTCGAGAATTTCCCTGCCGGCGAGTTTTTTAATCTTTACCCGATTATTCGAGGATCTTATTCGATCATTCCAGACCGGCGCCCTTCATGAGGGTCATTGAAGACGGAATTTTACTTCGACGCTACTCGGCGCCAAGTGGAAGTGCCGTTGTGTGCGGAATTTGCGGCCTCTGATTTGATCCCGATCGTGAATTAATCGATGAACCCTCTTTCATGCCCTGTCAGAATACAGCCTCGACCCGTCGGTGGTCGATATCGGTGAGATTTTGCCCCCATGAGTTTTTTTCCCACTACACCCCGCGCATCGTATAAAGAGTATAGCAAGGCGTAGCTTACTAGTAGCTACGCATATCTGCCGAAATGTCTAGTCATGATCCTCTTAACCTAACACCAGAATCATCCAAGAGGCAACGAAGGGCCAATGTGGCATGCAGTCATTGTCGTAGGCGCAAGATTAAGGTGATTGTGCGTTTCTTTCACCGCATCGCCGATTACAGACGTTCGCAGTGCGTTACATCCAATATATTCTCGTGCACTCCATGCGCACGGTGCACCAAGATGGGCCTCTCGTGCGCGTATATCTCTGTGGAGGCCCAAGGCGCCGACGTCAAATCGCCATCGACAACGGAAGGGAACTCTCGAAAGCTTCCTTGTGAATATGACACCTCCATTGCCCCAGACCGGACCGCTTCTCAGCAAGGGCGTCCATCCTCAACGGACGCACTGTCAACTGCCGAAATACCTCTTTTCCAGAGCGAGATGCCTTTCAATATTCCACTCATCCCCTCTCAGCCTTTACTTACCGGTCCAGAGTACGACCTGTACTCAGCGTTCCTACCTGAATTGGCCGTTGAACATCCACGTATGCCATATCCTTCAGACGTGTTTTTTTGTCCGCGCATACTGATTTCCATGACAGCATACTTGTCCCTTGTACGGGTAGAACGCCTAGCCCAAATTAGCCCCAATACGGCGGCCCAATACTGCAGCGATTCATCCACCGAGTCTCCATACACCGAATACTCCCAGCAGAACCATAGCTTTACCGCTGTTTCACATTCGAATATTGCGCCTTCTTCGCACGACCAGCGTTGGTCCGAAGATGTTGGGACGCAGTATGAGAGTCCATCACTGTCGACGTCGCTAGGATGGCCTTTGCTGCCTATTGAACCCTTTGACACAGAATCCTGGAACGAGATGATTCTCTGTGCACTCGATGCCGATGCAGCAGCAGCTCACTCGCCAGCTTCCACGCTAGATTTCCTCCGTACACTCCCTTTCTCGCCGCCATCATCCCTCCCCACGTCTGGGCTGAGTTCCTCGGCGTCCGGCCGCTCATCTAGCCCCGTATCCTCGCGGCTCGGGAGAGTTGACATCGCCTCGGACAAAATGTGCTCGCATTGCAACACAACGAACACCCCTATGTGGCGGCGTGAACCACAGACTCGCCGCCTGCTCTGTAACGCATGCGGAGTCTACCTGCAGCAGCGCAATAGAATGCGGCCTGCAGACCTCATTCTCACCCAGTGCGACGGTGATACCGACATACCCGGCGGCCCCGAGTGCTCGCATTGTCACACGCACCGCACGGGCGTGTGGCGGCGCAGCAAGACAGGCGCGAAGCTTTGCAACGCCTGTGGAGTTTATGCACGCCTGCACGGATTCGACCGACCCTTGGCTTTCCGGAAGGATAGAGTACGGCGGAGGGGCAAGTATCCCAAGAGGATGCAGAGCTGAACGGCCGTTGGATGTTCTACCTTCCTTGGTTCATTATTGCTTCGCACACGCTATCGCCGTCTTGTTCCTACTGGCTATAATATATTTTGACTAATTGTGTTCCGTTGGTCCCCAAACCACACCGCTGAGGTTTCGCCGCGGAAGGGTAGGGAGAGAAATGAAAAATTTGATGACGGAGTTAAAAAGCCATTCCGCCATTCCAGTCGTTTGAATTCAGTCCGCACTTGTTGATCAGGAAGCCTTGCGGAATTCCATTTAAGTAAGAAGATCCTGGGGGTTTACTCGCCGGTGTCCATTTGGTCTTGCAGTCAGTGCTCGCCCATGGGAATTTTACAAGGTTGAAATTCATTTTTCAGGAGGTGAAATGCAGGACTCCAGCTGCGGCTTGCCATCCGAGATATCCGACAAACAGCAATCGAGATTCCCGCTTGAAGTGAACAAGACATGCCTGCGCTCCGCTCCGGCGCGCAGGTTGAAAGCGAATTATCATCTAACAAAATTCGAATTCAGACATGATCCGGAACAAAAAACTAAGTAGTCCCTACCGAGCGCGCACCTGAGTCTCAGAACAACAATGCACACAGTTCGGCGCAACTCGGGATGCTGGAGGGCTTATACAAATTGTCGGTGAGTTGCATTCGGATTGGAAAGGGTTCAAAGCAGACTTACGTGCTGAGCAGCGAGAGATTGAGGGAACACCTTCACATGAGATCCACTCAGGAGCTGTCGAGTCCAACTCTGGACAGAGATGAATTAATAAAAGAACAGGGATGAAAAAGAAAGCGAACGATGAGCGGGAGAAATGTAGGAAGCAAATGCGCACTGCTCATCTCCAGCCAGAAGTCCGTGGCCATGGAAGTGCGAGCGAATTGCGACGAGCGAGAACGACCTGCCCTAAGGAAATGAACCAAGTCTTGCACAAATCCGAGAAACGAACACGGCCGTAGGTGCTCCGGAGGAAATGAATGATATGCACCTCCCAATGACTCGGACGCCAAGGTCGTTAGGGTACATGAAATACAGCACCGCAAGCAATATGAAGAACCGGAGTCTGCTCTTGAGTTTCTTTCAGATCTTGGGTGCGTCGGGATATGACCGGCGAGATAGAAGGATCGTAGACCCCGTAGCGTGACATGAGCGTTCTCCGCAAGACCCAGATATAATTAGCTGTGGTTTTCAGAGAAAGCCTATAGTCCCAGGAGTTGCTAGACCCTGTGTCTGATGTATATGAATGCGAGAGAAGTATCTGAGATCATTCGCCGACGTTGTTCCCAAAAGCCTCAGCGGGGCGGGTATTGTTTAGTCTTGCGAAAAGTATCCAGCATCACTAGCATCCACGATCCGAGCCTCGGTTTGTATGCGCCAGGATGAATCTTCGCGGACGACATGACCGTTCTCCGCAAGCCGCAAATAGCCCCAAAAGGCAGGCATTGCGCCCTCTCCTCCTCCTTACCACCACCGTCTCATTCCCTCTACATCTCTCACCCGCCCAAGATGGTGCCCATGCGCGCCGCGACTCCGGCTGCCTCTCCAGCCCCAAGCTCAAGCCAGTCAAGAGATTCGTTTGTCAGTGGCACCTGGGTGCGTTCTTGTCGTCTCGAGATGGTCGACGGAATGCTGATTAAGATGGAATATAGTCAACGTACCGTATGATGGGCACCACCGACAGAAAAAGGTGAGGACTCAGGACTGGGACTTGTTTGGATTGATTCGGGGGCGGCGTGGCAGCCGACCTTTCTGTGCCCCTGGGTTATTGCTCAGCGTCGCGATTTCGGGTTCTGGCGCGCTGTTTCTCTACGGGCTGCGGCTCGGTGTGGCTTTGGCGGGTCCTCGAGATGTATCTGGGAGCTTGGGCCTGCGGAGCATTTGATGTATCGAGGTCCGGCTACATGCCACTTGCCATCTTTTGTCGCTCCACTCGCCTTATCTCTTCCTCGTGTCTATGCCCATACCCCCAGACATACGCTGGGTCCCCTCGCTCGCTCGCTTTTACGCCTGGGCGGCGACTGCGAGGTCGGCAGGCAGGCGAGTCGCGTCTCGCCGCGTCTGCATTTTCTTTTCATTTTTCCTCCCATTTTCTTTGAAATCCGTTCTGGGTCTCCTCCAACTTGTCTTCTCTTCTCTTCGGCGCGGGGTGGGGTGGCTTCGGATCGGAGTCTCGAAATGGGTTGGGATGGGATCGAAATCCCCCCGTTGCGCACGGCGCGGGCGCGCTGGCCATCGATCGCTTGGAATAGCTTCTTCCCTTGCTTGTTGATCGACGAGGAGGATCGCTGGGCACGTCGCCCATGCTATCTATCTATGCTGTAGAGCCCTGATAGCGTGTACGCTCGCTCGCTCTTTTCTCTTTTCTCTTTTCTCTTTTCTCTTTTCTCTCTTCTCTCTACAAATACCCCTTTCCCGCTTTTCCATCTTTTCTCTTTCTTTAGATCTCTGTCTTTTCTTTCCCACATCTCCTGCTTCCTGCTTCCTGCTTCCTCTGCCTCACGACGCCGCTGACAATTCTCTTCTTCTCTTATCTAGGCGAAACAGAAATACCCCCGTCCGATGGCACCCTCTGCGAGGCGAATTTAAAGGTGGGTGTTCGTCTTGTTGGTCTCAGTCACCTTCTTTTGGGGGAGAGGGGCTTCGTGCTTTCGGGCTCGGGCTCGAGCTTGGGAAGCGCATGTGTTTCTTTCAGTCGTGCGCGTCGTGCGCGTCTTGGATCATGTCGTGTTGTACTGCCCCTGCTCTCGCAGGAGGGGGATCGGAGCAGGAGCAGGAGGAAGAGGGGGAGGACGAGGGGTGGCCGCACGCACGCCACGCCAACGGGGAGTTCGTTTCCGTTCCCTTACTTTTTTCCTTCTTTGAGAGGGGTGCTGGTACCGGCGGGGCAGCGGGGATATTGCGTCAGGCCCGGGCGTGTATCGGGACTGGGGTGACGTGCTTGTGTGTGTATCGAGAGTGCGGTGGAGACGGGTGCGTGTCTGCTCGTGCTCGTGGGTGTATCGGTAGGGCCGTGGCCGTGTCTGCTCGTGCGCTGTGCCTCTGAATGCATATCGTGCCTTCCGAGTGCATGTCCTGGCGTGCCCTCCGAGTCTGTCGCGTCCCTGCATCTTGCGCCTCCGATATGGCGCTGTAGAGCTGGAGTGGACCGGGCAGCGTGCGGCAGGGTGGACTGGAGCGGGCTGGATGGATGTGGATTGTGCGCGACGGCCATCTATCCGCATATCCACGAGACGACACGCGGCCCAATGCGCGGCCTATTCCTTCGTGCGTGGGTCTGCCGCGGGCAGCTCTGGTGGAAGGGGGAAGGGGGAAAGAGATGGGAGTCCGGTCGCGCCAGAAAGGAAGAGGTGCGGGTGCTGATGTGGGTGCTGGTGCTGGTGCTGGTGCGAGCTGGGTCTGGTGCTTGGATGCTGGTGGTGCAGCTTCTGAAGGCGCGGACGCTGGTGGTGGTACTGCGGCGGAGGTCGAGATCTGGGGAGCGGGAGAGATGACCCCGGGGCGCAGCGACGATGAGACGGTGTACAGACAGAGTCGAGAGAGGGGCTCCGGGCACTGCTGTGGAATGTGGAACCGGCGAGCTGAGCTGAGCTAGCAAGGATGGTTCTGGTGTGGGCGCTACTGCCGTGCTTCCGAAGGCCCGGATGCTGGTGCTGAGGAGAGGAGAGGAGAGCCACGACGGAGTCAGGAAGACGAGGAGGAGGTCTTTCGTATCGCGTGTCTCCTCTTACCGTCGGGCGGAGAGGGAGCGAGGCGCGCGAGTAGCTGCATCGCTGATTCGTTGAGCAGTCGGGCGTTGGGCGAAGAGAGAAGCTGGTGGGATCACCGAGGACCATCCCCGCACAGGCGGCAGATGCTGTTCGCGTGCGCGCCGCACTACTCAAGAGCGAGCACAAGTACGAGCTGGAGTTTGCGAGGTCGGCGCGTGCTGAACCAGCATTCGTAAATCGTAGCAGCGGCGCTGCACTCCCCTCTCCCAATCCTTCCTCGGCGTCGCAAACGACCATCGGCAATTCTGACGCGGGTGATGGTGGGCGGAAAAGGGACGGGTGGCTGCCGCGGTGAAGGACGCACACGGCGCTGATGATGGAGCTGGAGGGAAGGTCCGAGTGGTGTTTGGATCTGACGTGTATGCAGGGGTTGTTGCGGCCGAGTGCGTTGGCTTTACCTACCCCCTCTTTCTTTCCACCATTTATTGGCAAATTTGTTTGTAAACATGAATGCATCCGTAGACTGGTGCCCTTCGACTTGCATGCCTCGCTGGGACGACAATCCACTGAAAAACTGGGAAGTGCGAGCATCAAGTGAATTCGGGTGTGCCAGGTTGATTCACCGGTGGCGCGGTACTAGTCGACGATGTGGCAGTGCTACCCATGACTCTGACATTCATCTCCCCACCACCATTTGATTCCCGCCTCCATGCATTCCGCTCCTGTAGTCCACGAGCCGTCGGGTAATGCTTCCAGTCAGCACTCTCACCGGCCACCTCACTCTGATGCAATGGGCTCTGCCTCACCGTGGGTTGCTGTTCCATCGCGCCAGAATTCCTCCCTGGGTGCTCTTGTGGCCAGGGACCCACCTGGCATGCAGAATCAAGATTTGGAATATGCTGATATCCAATCACCGATCGCCGGTGGTAATGTACGCTATTCTGGGAAGTCTCAAGGTGGGGACCAACCAACAGTGACACTCACTCTCAGAATCGTCGGCTGCCCCAAGGTCAGCTGCGACACTGTTGCAGAAATCAGTTCAGTCTGGAGTGTTGAGACCAATTGTGACACTGTCGCTTATGCCCTTGACCATTCTCCCAGAGGCAATGTTCAGATAGATGAAGGTCGGGTAGGTGAAGAGAGATCAAGGATGTTGGATACCTCGACTTTGACATTGTGTCAGCATTGGCCCTAGGTCGGCCTGATGGGATGCTGATGCTGCGAAATTCCAGCCAGGACATGTGCTTGAATAACCCGGTAATAACCAGTGTGATATCCGTTGAGGGGGTACAACCAAATGTCCTCGCCTATCGATGGAGGTAGGTCATCATATTTGCCTCGAGGGATAGGTAGGGGAGCCCGAAGGTGGAACGATGAGACCCGAGGTACTAGACTCGATGTGGTACCAAGGGAAGGATGTAACGGATATGGAGGAGAGTCAGGACTGAGTGAGAAGACGTGTTGTCGTTGCCAGGCCAAAGTAGAGCCGGTATTAGACGAGGTAGAATCTAATGTACATGTAGATTCTACTGAGCTTTTATACTACTTTGGTATCTAGGAGATTGATTGAATTAGTTGTCAAGTGATCTGAAGTACGGGGATAATCATGTTTGGAATAACCCCTGGTTATTCCTGATGAGTTTCAGTGCAGACCTGTGATAAGCCGTGAAACGGACCATGGGTGAAATAGCAAGGAATTTGCCAATTTCTACCTTAATCACGTAGCACGCTGCTCCAAAGGATTAGCATAAGTCCAATATGGCTAATCAGGGCTTGATCCTGCATGAGGACCTTAATCAAGTCCGCCTGGGATGCATCAACTGGAAAGTTCATACTGGTTGACATCCATGATTAAGGGTTTAATTGCCAAGATTAAGCATCGCTGCTTAATCAAGGCATCGCGGGGCCTACAAACAACATGGGCAATATTAATCATCCTCTCTGATGATCTGGGGTACCACTGTGGGGTCTTGATTAAGTGTTCAAGTGCTTTGTTGTGCTTGATTTACAGAGGGAGCCTTGCGCGACGGGTCAGGTGATTCGGGTTTAACAGTAACTGGTTACCCCGGCTGTGGTTGAACTTCGCTTATCAACTATCCGATCATTGTTGCCATCCTGATTTGGTTACTTGAACCAGGCCAGGACGGTAACTCGCATATCTCCACAACCACTTGGCGGTTTGGGCTGATTAAGGCACTGGCTCAAAGCCAGTACCTACGTCTACCTAAAACTGAAGGTCCTGAACGGGGGACAAGAGGATAGAAGATGGGACTGTCTACACGATCGGACAAGGAGCAGTCACACCGGACACACTTTAGCATTAAGGGGCCGACACACGAGGATCCTATATATTTACCCACACGTGATTAACTACGGACACCTTACTCATATACCAGCCAGTAGACTAATCATCGTATTGTAAGTGTAATTGTACAGTATATAAGGAGGAGGTTTTGGCATGGATAGGCACTGAACTTTCTGTCACTAAGAGCATTAGCCTTTACCGGGTATTGCTTGATAAACGACGGAGATTCGGGACTTGTCACCCAGGACTGACTTCATTAAGAAGTTTTGTTTCGTCTGCACGAGTAACTCAATATCAATTGTTGGATCGGGATCTTGGGATTGGAAACGGTTAAGAAGCTAGAGAGAGCTTATTAGGATTGAGAACACGGCACCGCACTACAGTAGTCTTGGAAGGCTTATTATTTGGGATTTGGAGAACACGGCACCTTGTTAGGATTGGGATTGTTGGCTCAAGCTTCTAAAAGCTTTTAAACTCGATTTGTTGGCTTAGGCACTCGTTTGGCATTGCTCAAAGAGGTCTAATACTCTAAATCAACCTTGCACTTCGGACTAGACCTCTTAAAACAGGCTTGTTCCTCGCAACCTCTGTTGGATTATCTGTGCTCCTTGAACCTTCTTAAAGCGTTCAAAAGACCCGTACTCAGCGGCACAGTCTAAACCATTCAAGGGGAAAGTAGTTAGGATTTGGTTAGTAGTTGCATTTTTGCCTTAATCAAGCAACTTGCATTCTGCTCGTTGGGTCTTGATTAAACTAGTACTGCTGTTGTAGACACCGAGTAAGCATTTCACCGGGTTAATCTAGTCTCTTGCAGACAGACACTTCAATATAAACTGATCTTGTACCTCGATATATTGAAGTCTGTTAGTAAGCGCGGGGGTCCGATCAGGGTAAAACCTTGTTATATAATCTGCACAGCCACATCGCCGGATTTCGATGTTTTGTGCCTACAGGATAGATACTTAAACTGGTTTTTGGTGCAGATGAATCTATATTAGTATACTAAACATTCCTGCCTGCTCAGACTTTTTATCTAGAGCTCAGAATCCAGGTGGATGAATTGCCGAAGCATGACATGTGACTATCACTTGTGTTGCAGTTCAAGTCTCAAACAGCACTCCAAAGTTCAAATAAATTGGAGGAGCTTTGAAACGGTGAATAAAATGTTCTGTATGCTGGAATTTCTCGAAAATACTGATGCTAGTTTCGCGGTCACCTTTCAAAGAACAGTGTAGCTGTGCTGATTATATAACAAGTGCTTACCCCAATCGGGACCCCACACTTAACAACAGACTAGGGTTAATCCTCAAAAAACACAGTTGTGTTGTTGTGTCAGTTTTGTGAATTGGTCTCGGGTTTGTCTGAATGCTGGTGGTAGCCCGGTGTTTTGTGGATGTGTATCAGGACCAGGGGGTTCTGGCAAAAGTCATGAGGGGATTGTGAAAAGACCCAAATCATGACACATGGCGAGAAGAAGTCTCCAGAGCCTCCGCCCTTAACAGAAACGGTCAACGGTGTTGATGCCGGATCATGACACCCCAGAAAGGCCCAAAGCTGCACGGGATGGACCCAGGTGAGGATTGAGGAAAGGGGGGGCCCAGATAGATTTTGATGCAGAAAAAGCTGCACACAGCTCATGTGGCTTTTGCGCAAGCTCTCTAATACCTCTTGTCAGCAATGGCCTCTGGGTCGGCTAGACAGCGAGTAACCCGATGAGAACCCCAACCAGGATAAACCTGATAGATACTAATAGCTCGTGTGTTCCCAAGCAGTAGGACCAACCATACGGTGTCCTCCCTAGGAGACCGTATATCATAGGTCGAGTCTGAATCGCGATCATGTGTCCATATGCCCAGCGGAGGGGCAAAGGAGGCGCATTGGCAATGCACAATGTTGAACAATAACCCAGTTTGGCTTGATTGTGTGAGATAGAAAATTTGCTGAGGCTGTCTGAGATTATCATCAAACAAGCAAGATTGATTGAAGGAGTCAGGCCGGACACATGGTACATATTTGAGGCTAGAGCGGTGACAGGCGAAAGCAGGGACCAATCTAGGACCAATATTCCCGCTACCGTAAGGTACGGGTCTTAGGGCGCCCTAACTTCAGCCACTTGCAGAGCATCACATTTTCATCAGCTTTTTTGCATAAGCAGTGATCCCTCTGCAAAATCGCCCACTGCGGCACAAAAGCCGGATGATTGTCGAGGTCGCTTTGAGGTGGCTCATAATGCTGCTTAGGTTTGATCCATTCCCGTCGCTGTGGCCGATTTTTTGTGGCTTTTGTCGAGAAAAAATAAACCCCATTTATTTTGAGCAAACAGGGACTGGGTGTACGCAACCAGAAAAGCCACTTGAGGTTAGAAACCGTGTGAACTTGAAGTAAAACTGTGAAGCCCTTGCCCATCGGCTAAGTATGCTCTCATCAACAAAACAGCACTGAAAGCCTGCGAAAGGGCACCCGTCAAGTTTCAACAGTCAACGAATTGATCCCGATTGATCCAGCCATGTCACCTTCTTTTTTCCTTCCCCGTCGTCGTGCTTCTATACTTGTCCTCACATTCCTGTGTCGTGGGCAAGACCGAAGCCTATTTCAAGTTTGTTCCCATATCCTCAAGAACATCTAAGTTCTCCGAGCCTGACGCCCCTGCCTCAAGAATATTTGTCAAGCCATTTACAGCAAGTGACAAGATGCATCACCTCTCGCAAGCCCCATCCAAGCGCTCTGTATCTCAAGACCTTCAACCATGTCTTTCATTCCTTCAATGTCTGTTTCTATTCGCCAACCATTCGTCCATAGCACCTCCAGGCGACATTCTAGAAGCAATCTCTCAATGGGTTACGGACATGTGGCCACTTCGTCCGGATTCGTGATCCCAAGGCCACGCATGTTACGTTCTTCACTACCACTCTGCAAGAGGTGTGCGAGTACAACTCGTGGGTCATTATTCTTTTTGGGGGTTTCGTCAAGTATCACTGACTTCATTCCAGCCTCATCACGGAGGTCAATTCCTTCGTCAAGGTCACCGGCGTCCTTGAGCTCGTCAGGGCTGCAGGTAATTTCTCTTCATTGTGCTATCAACTATACTAATTGTTTACTCATGGCTTACGCCAGCGGCGCAGATTTCGTTCATTAATCTCCTCCCTCAGGGTGAAGCTAGCCAAGATCCTGACTCAGTTGTATGCCATTGATGTCAAGGCTCAAGCGCCTCAAGTCCTTCTGCTCCTGAGAGTACTCCCAAGAGTCCATCCAAGTCCTTCTCTCGCGTAATTCACTTCTGTAGATTATGCATTTCCATTATGCAGCGGATCTTGGCGCTCTGTAGTGCTTATACACTAGTCGACTGCGATTCATATACTTGTAGGGATCATGTCCCCGTGCGCCCTCCTCGTTTATCTCAAATTAACCATGTTGATGTCGCCGTTCCTGGAAAGCGAGCAAGGTCCGTCCATGCTCGAGGTTATCTGCACCTCTTTATCACCGGTACATCTAACCGCTCCTAGAATCTTTCACGCATATCTCCTTTCCGTGTGACTCCGCTAACTTGTCTAGCCAATGTACAACATATCGCCTCCCGGAATTCGGTACAATGTAGATTAACATCTCGCCCGAGAGCGGGACTTGGAGACGCACTGGCAGACTTTGCAGCTTGAGCAGTACTGCCATCGTTAATTAGATTTGAACACCTTCGGTTTTCAAGATATGGGACAATGTGCAACCGTAGCCATTCGCTTTACCCGAATCTAGATAATTGATAAGATAACCTCAACTTGTCATCGGAAGATAATCGGGGGCCCGATAGATGAGAGTGGAGCTGGTTGACGCGGCAGCGTCGACGAGCGAGTTTTAGGGGCCCTTACAGTTGCGGAAACTGTAAAAGAGCGGTGGGTCCACTAGGAAGCGGACGAATAGCTCTCAAATTTTACGATGGAAGCCGCGTAGAAATCGGGTAGCATTGATGCGAGAGAAAACCTGTAGAAAAATGTGGGAATATGGTGGACCTCGGGAGAAAGTTTGACTGATGTTCCCACTTCGTGGTACGTCGCAGTACTTGCCGACGTCGCATCCACGAAACAAACCCTCTCTATCATTGCCTTTGTCCTGAAAATCTACGACGATTAATCTCTGCACAGCAGCGATATCCGGGTGCGAATTTTGATAGTAAACACGTTCTTCAGGTTGTGAATGCTGTGCTGACATCGGTTGTACCGACAGAGAACCGGGTTATGCAATACAACAATGCTCTTCAAATCTCACCCAAAATCTACAGCATTCAGTTACTTCCACCTGCGAGTGTTCCAATGAATAAGAATTGAGCCGCGGCGGTAAACCAGGACGGAAACTGGTCAAAGCGGAGAGACGCGAACAACAGATTATGCTCGGGAACCGGAAAGATCTGTTGGCCGGTCGAGCTTTTGATTGGCACATTTTCTACGTGACATTCTACCGACAATCTATTAATACGCTCCAGCCGATTCAAATTTCCGTTAGATTTTGGACTCTTTTTTGACAGACGTTCAAGATAAGGACTTCCATGGTAGCGGGCTCTGCCGCTCGTCGGCCCTACCCGACTTATTGAATGAATCCGTATGGACTGAATCCCGCCGCGAGGGAGGCTTCTTGGCACATGTGCAGTTCCAGTGAAGCCACCATTACGGCTCGAGAACACGGATTACGCGACACGGAGCCAAGCAGAGTGTCTAGGTTTCCGACATTGTATTTGAGGGTGTACGGAGGACCATCCGGCGAGTCGATTTACAATGTACGCTGTGAAGCTCCGAGTACACCTCAAGTTCCCAATCTAAATCGAGAGTAGCTGGAGGGACGGAGAGCTGGGAATCTGTCTCGGGGAGTAGTAGTATGGCCGACGACCAGACAGACAGAAGAACTTTAACACTTGTCCACCGTTGGAGATGACTACAAAAGGCTCCATGTAAATTGAGATCGCTCAATTGATCAAAGCAATTTCCACAGCGACTCAAATTCATAATCAATTTCGCGATTTGCATCGAAGCAAACGGGACTCGGCGTAGGGAGGTGTGGCCGACTTAAATTACTCGTAAATATTATAGTGATGGCAGAGTCCAGTTCAGAATTTGGTTTGAACCTGAACCGAACCTGAACCGGACGCCGCATTCGCGTTCAGGTTCAGAAAATGCCTGAACCTGAACGGGAGGTTCGGTCCAGCATTTGGGTGGGGAGCAGTCGCGTTCGAACGGAACTAAACACTGAACCTAGAAATCCGGGATTCTTATGGATTTCTACTGTGCACCGAAGTTTACAAGTTGTATATGCATCAGAGTGTATCCTAATTCACTCCGAACACACCAAGACTTCGCCGCCGAAGAACTTCCCATCAAGATTGTGATCCTTCGGTGGAAGTTTGTCATAGGGTGACTTGCTAACAATTTTGTGAGCATTGTTTATCGTCTGGATGTAACGACGTACTGAACACAATGTCACACATGCCTCTCAGAGCACCAACAACTCATTCCACCTTTGGTTTCGAGAGAGATTTCGCACGCCCGAGAACACTGAGAACGTTCAGGTTCGAACACGTTCGAACGCCGAACCGAACCTGAACCTCTGTTCAGGTTCGAGGTTCAGTGAGAGGCCGAACCGAATGCCACATTCAGGGTCACACATGCCTCTCAGAGCACCAACAACTCATTCCACCTTTGGTTTCGAGAGAGATTTCGCACGCCCGAGAACACTGAGAACGTTCAGGTTCGAACACGTTCGAACGCCGAACCGAACCTGAACCTCTGTTCAGGTTCGAGGTTCAGTGAGAGGCCGAACCGAATGCCACATTCAGGTTCAGTGTTCGGGGCGAAAGGCCCTGAACCTGAACCGAACCGAACCTTGCCATCACTACTCGTAAAGTGCCTAGAGGATTTCTAGAGTAGACGCAACCAATATCCGTTTTTCGTTTTTCACAATCTATTTCTATTGTAATCATCTCAACAATTCAGCGGTACCAATACGTTTCCGCAACATTCATACAGGCCAATTTCTGAACCTGCCGAAACAGCTGCGGATACAAGTCCTCCAGGTGACCGACCACATCAACTCCCAATGGTATCTGCTTGGCGATGCGCAGCAACCCCTCCGCTGGAGCCGCGCTATCACACCGCAGCAGCCAGAAGCATTCATCTATCGTCCCAGGTTCCTCGAACCGCAGGACATGTACCTCCTTGCGTTTCGTGGCACCCCATTCAATACACTGTGCCTCATCGAGGAGGTGTGTCCACTCCGTGAGCGGCGCGACGCGTGGGGCGAACTTGCCGTGCACATATTCGGTGACGACGCAGAAATCGGTACTCCCGGTGCGGTGGATGTGTGCCAGCTTCCGGAGGAAGAGCGCCGGTTTGTGTGTCTGGTAGCTGCGCAGCAGGACGAAACGGTAGAAGCGGCTGTTGCGTTCGTCGGTGTGGCAGTCTGAGAGGGTAATCAGTTTCCGTGGATTGACAACGGGATGGAGGCTGGACGGCATACCGACTGGCTCCGCTCGGAGAGACACACATCGAGTTCGATGTTCCTGTTCCCTCCAAGCGAGTCTCTGACATTGCGGAGAACAGTAATAATGCGCTCGGCACTCGACACAGCGCCGGAGGGTTGCCTTCTCCGCCACTATCACATTGCACTTGGATCCCTATGAGTTACGGCGCAATTGGATTACTAGACAGCTCAGACTCACGTCGTAATTGGAACACTCCCTCGTCGAAAGATACGTCGTCCGGAACTCTTCCGCATATTGCAGGCGTTCAGCCGCTACCGCGGTGAAGAGGCTCCAATCCTCCCACAGCGGAGAGTGCATGAAACCTGCGGCCTGCTGGATGGCCAGTGCTTCAGGGAGGGCAGACTTGAGCGCCATCATGCACGAGTAGCTAAAGGTTGCATCAATGAGCGTCGCCCGTACCAGGTGTTCCAAGGCATGCGAAACATGTTCGGTGTCGCTATCCGACTCGGAGGCGTCGCGTCGACGCAAAATGAGGGCGCGCAGAAGGCCCGCCTTGAGCGCCGTGATGAGCGACGGCGCTCCCACGCAGTCGATGAGATCCACGAGGGGGAGAAGACATCGCCCCGTCGCAGCCAAGGTGAAGCCGGCGCCAGCAAGCTTCATCACCGTTTCAGTCAGGAGCTTGACAAGCCCTGCAGATGCGAGGCACCGCAAGAAGGACGGACTGAGCCCGGCGAGGAAGTGGAGGACGCCGCACAGAGTGGGGTCAGGCCTGTCCCGCCGGGTGGGCTTGAAAATGTCGAAATTCCGGGCAGCGATGGCGGTATATCGGACAACGAGGCGCGCGAGATCGTCGATCGTCCCCGCACCTTCAACCAGCTCGGCAAAGTGGTGGGGAAAGCGGTGGCAGGCGCGGAAAATGTCCATCAATACCAGCATCGCACCTTGGGACTGCGGGTCCGCCAGTGCGCCGTGGGCCCGCTCGCAGAGTGCCACCAGGTCTGTCCACGCATGTGAAACAAACACACCAACGTCAGGCGTAGTGAGCACCAGTTGCGCAGCGGTATCGTCCGCGTCGTACATCCCGAGGAACGGCAGGAAATATGAGAGAAGGAGGCGGCGGTCGGCGGTGAAGGGCGCGTCAGCCGGGAGGCAGTAGTCGTGGTTATCGAAGAATTGGATCCACGTCCAGAGCCGCGGCCACAGCTCTCGGGCAACGGCGGGGGGGAGGTGGTCGGGATTCATCCGCAGCAGGGTCATGGCGCGGGTGGCACAGAGAGCGCGGTGCAGGGAGATGGGGTCTGTGGCTCGCTCTGGATCGGGGAGGCGCGCTGGGTCGAGGTTGGCGTATATGATGGGGAGGAGTCCTTGCGACAAGGTCCGTGCTTGGCCTGGATATCCACGCACGAGGCTACGGAGTTTGAGGAGGGCGTCGGATACGATCTCGACGGGCTGTGACACATCTGCCGCAAGCTTTGCCACTCTCTGAATGGAAATCAAGATGAGTACAATTGAAGGGATGCAGTGGGACCGTGAACGCACGCGAAGAGAGATTGGGAGGGCGGAAATCTTCGAGATGTTGAGACAAGGATGCATGGAAAGGATGGAAAGAGACGGCGTAAAGGGAAGGTGAAGAAGTGGCACAATTATGATCAGTGAGTTGTGCTGAACCCACCGGGCAGTGGGAGGATTCCGTATTGGGCAACTTGAGTGTCCATTGTTGCTGGACCGATCAGCATGAAAGTTCAAAGCGTAGGCCCAGGTGAGGATTTCCGGCCGATCAGATCACAGCGCCGCAAACGAAGAGTTAAAGCAGCGACGGACATGTACGTCTCTTGATTAGAGTCAGGATCTTTTAGCGGCGGTGAATTCGACAGAATATCGAGAAAATTCGGCAGCCCTGTGTATTTCATTGCACTCTTAAACCGATTTCATAGCGATCCAAATTCGTAATCCGGGCCATGTCGCGGCGTAGGGAGGCCTGGTCGGGCATTTTCTGCTTTCTTCGAAACAGATATCTTGGTCCCGGGAGCCAATTTGGGCGCTTTTCCAGCAGAAATGCAAGGGGTCACTAGAGTATTGTCGGTCCCGAGTACTCGAGTCTTGTTACTTGTAACGCGTGGTTCTTTACAAGGGCTTCAGCGATCGAGCGTTGTGCGCAAAAAGCATGGCGGGGATAAACTGAGGCTGAGACCGCTCATCTCGGCGGCTCTCCGCAAGCTGCAAATAACCCCAAAAGGCAACCGCTGATGCGCCTTTGAGCAGTTTCTTCTTATCCCCCTCTCCTCCACATCCACAACACTCTCACACTCCGTCGACCGCCGCAAGATCGACGCATCCGCCTCGACTCCCGTCCAAAGCTCAAGTCAGCGACGAGATTCAGCCGGAAAGATTCGTGCATCGGCGCAGTGAGAGTCGGGTGCGTTCCTCGCGCAGAGATTGGCGGCATGCTGATGGAATGGGGTATAGTTAACACGCCGTATGAAGGGAGGCCAGCAACGGAGAAATGTGAGCGCTGAGACTTGTTTGGATCGATTCAGGTGGCTTTGGATGAGGTGGCCTCGCGAGAGCGCGCGCGCTGTTTCTCGGAGGGATAGCCTCGGCGATGGTCACTCGGGATGTTCTGCATAGGACTGGGGAGAGTTTGTGCTGCCTCTGCGCGCTTGGTGCATGCCGTCGATGACCGACTAGAGACATTCCACTCTGCCGCGACACAGACTGGCTGTCGAGATCTCTCCCGCTCCGTCCACTCGCAAAGGCACGGCTCCGTCCCACTGCTGCGCTTGGCGTTCTCCGCCCGTTCTGTTGATGTCGTGACTTCCCATTGTGAGTCGCGGAAGGGCCTCGAGCTCTTGCACCTATGGGCGCGCGCGAGGGCTCGTCATGGGCCTCTCTGCTGCTGTCCCATCTTGGGCACCACCTTCTCTCCTCTCCCCGCGGCGTGGGGTCGGCGCCGCGCCTGAGAAGCACCCGGTCGCCTCGCGCGTGGGCTGTGGTTATATTTTTCTTCTGGGGAGAGCTGCGACTTCGACGTCGTAGTAGGTCTCGGTCGCGCCCCGTCCCGTTTCGCCTGCATTTTCCCCCGTTCTTCCTCGCATTGGAATTCCGGGCCTCCGACTTTTCTTCCCTTCTCTTCGGCGCAGGATGGGGTGGCTTTGGACTAGTGTCTCCAGGTCAGATTGGGATCTGCGCGTGCGTGCATCCTCTTGCCCGGGCCTTGCTCCTCGCTTCCAGGGAGGGAAGACGAGGGGGGCGCTACTGGGCGGAGGACATACTATATACGTCGCAGAGCCCCGATGCGTCGCAGTGTCGCTCGTTCGCTTTTTTTCCGTTCTTCCTGCTTCTGCTCTTCCTCGTCTACGACTGCCACTGACTACTCTCTTGTAGACCTCTTCCTCCTCTCGCCCGCAGCAGTGTACGAGGGCAAGGCACGTCGCAAGGTGAAACGCGAAGGTAGATTTTTTTGGGATCAGACTCCTGCTTCTCATTTTCTTCGAGTGGGTCGTCTTTTCGGGCGCGCGAGTTGCGGCTGCGCACACCTTTCTTTCTTTGCATCCTTGCTCCTCGGGCGCGTCTTGGTCCGGATCGCCTCGCCTCGCGCTCCGTCCCTTCCCTCTTTCATCTCAGTGGGAGAAGCAGGAGCGTAAGGAGCGAGAGGGGGAGCAAGCGCAGACGGGGAAGGGGAGACGGGCGCCCCACCACGCTCCCGAGCTCTTCTCCCGTGCTTTTTCGGAGAGGTCGTCAATGGGGTGGGATCTGGGTGTCGCCAGCGGCGCCCGTGTCCCCGTGTCTGCTCGCGCGGCGCTTCTACGTCTACGATGTGTCGAGTGAACGTGCGGGGTTGCGTGCTGCGGTGCTGTGACGTGTGTCGGCAATCTAGTCGAGATGCCCTTGCACCTCTCCCTTCTCTGCGTTGTGGGCTAGGGCATGGCACGGGCGGGGGTGGGTCTGGGGAAAGGGACGCAAGTCACGCCGGAGGGGACGAGGGAAGAGAAGAGGAGTCTGAGTGCGAGCGCGGGTGCGGGTGCGGGTGCGGGCGAGGGCGGTGCAGCCTAAGCCTTGCTGCCAGCTGGTGCACGCGGAGACCGTGACGATGTGAGCGAGCGCGCGCGGCCCCTGAGAACACCGCCCGAGGTGCTGCGGCAAGCGTCCACGCTCCCGGGTCTTTTCTCCCGTGCATTTTGTTTTCCGGAGGGTGCCGTCGGTAGTCGGTAGGGTGGGGTCTGCGCGCGCGTGTCGCCAGCGGGATGGGGACGTGTGTCTCATCTGCTCGCGCGGTGCGTCTACGGTGTGGCAAGTGGGGGCGTGTGGGGTGGTGGTGTCGGAAAAATGGTAAATTGCTTGCAACGGCCTGAGTTTACTTGGGACCTTGAGACGGCTTCAGAGAGCTTCAAAGGTGTGGTGGAGCAACTTGAAAGTAGTCTCAGACCGTTTCGAGGCGTGATACAGCGACTCATAAGGCGTCTCAGACTGTGGCAAGCTTCACGCAAATCCCGGTAACCTTGAGAGCCCTTTAAACCAGTTTGGAAGGGGACTCACTCCGAGCAGTGGGGCAGAAAAAAAATGACATTATGAACACGTAGATACATATCTTTCGTCGATGCAATCAATTGCAATAATATAATGTATTCCTGCGTTCCTGCGTTCTTATCAAAAATTGGGCAGAGTATAAAGTGCCGCGGGTGACGTGCTCCAACACAATCAAGGTGGAGGTCGTGAGAATTGTTGTGTGCGTGACGGCAAGCTTCTCCTTCGGGTTTGGAGCGTTATATCCGAGTGTATACTTACAGGTAGGAGCGTGCTGGCAGCATCTTGGCAATGAGGTGGAGTGAGTGATGTCACCACTATATCAACCCGCAGCACGGTGGGGCCGTGACCCCACCTCTCTTACTTTCGTACCACCACCACCCCCTCGTCCCCACCGTCCTCAGTCAGCATAGGTATACGATCTTTCAGTTGCGGCGGCCAACTGCTGATCTCATTCAGGGTTGATCCTTATCACCCATGCCGACATGGGTACGAAACTGGTACCAATTTTTTCCACTGTTGATTCGAGCTTGCATGTTTCTCGGGTTGATTCTGGCACCTTGCTCAGGTATATGTGCCTCCTTTCTTACCACAATTATCTAATGCCACTGTGCTCAGGACTTCGTTTTAATTTTTTTGTTACGATGTTCGATCTTACGTGTGTAACACGTGTTCCCTCCTTGTGTACTACCGCTAACTAAATCCAGAATTCTAGAATTAATTCCTTATACCTTACTGGAGGCCGCCGCCCCAGTACAACTACTTAGTTCATAGCTGTGGTAGTAGTATTGATTAATACATTGATTTTAACGATTTTTTTGTGCCTTGATGCGAATATTCTGAGCAGCGCAAGGTATAGGCTGTTGAGAGAGGTATGGGGGGCTTGCGAAACCTTGAGTGTTACTGGGACGTCGGCTGTCACCCATGCGCCTTGAGAGATCTTGGGAGTCACGGTGTTCCTCGGAAGATGTTACGGATTTCTTACCTGTGTGCTGCAAGCCACTTAAACCATATGACCTTGCGGCGTCCTGGGACGCGTCCCGAGACGTTTGAAGCTGATCAGGATTTTTCCGACAGGGGTGCTGTGGACGTGTGTCGGTCTGTGAAAGACGAGACGAGACGAAATGAGATGCTCCTGTACCTCTTCCTTCTCTGTGTTATGGGTACGAGCGGGGGCGCGGGTGGGTCTAGTGAAAAGGGACGTGTCAGAGGGGAAGAGGGGAAGAGAAGAGGACTCTGAGTGCGGGTGCGGGTGCGGGTGCGGGTGGTGCTGCTAATGCTGGTACTGCGGCGTGGCGCAGTCTAAGTCTTGCTGGTCCAGGTGCGGGCGGAGACTGCGACGATGTGAGCGAGCGCGGCTGCGGAGGACACCGCCCGAGGTGCTGCGAAGGCGCAGGCGGTGGTCATGGTGCGGGTGCTTGCTGCGGCGGCGGTGATGGAAGGCGAGAACCAGGAGCAGGCGCGCAGACAGACTGGAGCGACGGGGTGATTCTGCTGCAGAATGCGGGGTCGGGGATTATGCTGGCGGAGATGTTGTGCGATTCTGCTGGGGTGCTTCCCAAGGCGCAGATACCGGCGCTGGTGGTGAGGAGGAGGAGAGGAGAGGAGAGGACGCAAAACGACGGTGATGAGACCAGACAAGGCAAGAGGGAGCTCGTTCGTATCGGGTATCTCTTCCCACTGTCTCGGAGGAAGAGCGAGGCGCGATCGGTACATTACTGATTCGTTGTGCTTTGGCTAGTTTTCTTGGGGGAGGAAGACAGGGAGGGGATGAAAGACGACGGCTGGACGGGGCGTGAAAGTCGGGCGTTGGGCGTTGGCGTTGGGCACGGAGAGATGAGGGTGTGAACAAGGGTTGTCCTCGCACCCGGACTTGAAGATTGTGTTGGCGCGCGCGGCACGCGTTACTCGGGGCGGGCACTGCAGATGCGAGCCGCAGTTTGCGGCGGCGGCGCACGGAGTGTATCAGCTCTCGTAGCTTGGCTACAATGGTGGAGTTTGTGGCGGCGGGGCTGCATTCCCCTTCCTTCTCCCAATCGGTGCCGAAAGGACCATTGGCAAGCCTACTTCTCACGCGGGGCGCGGCGCGCCGTCAGCTCGCCGTGGCTCGGTGGGCGGGTGAGGAGGGTAACGGCGCGCGCGTCGAGGACGAGGCGGATATGGGCACGCATCGAACGTCACGTCGTTGAGCTCGTGCTCGCGAAGGGCGCGATCGGGAGGCACCACGGTCCTGATGAATGATCTGTCTGGTTCTGACATTATGCAAGAGGTCGTTGTGGACCGGGTGCGTTTCCTTCTGTCCTTCACCATGGCTTAGTATTATTTAAATAAATATATCTGCATAAACTCCTTCTGCACATCGATTCGTATGCCTTGCTGGGCCGACAATCAAGAACTCGGAGTGTGAGCATCGGGTGAATTCGTGTGCGCTGGGGTGATTGCGGCGATATGTGGTTCCGCTCTCCACCACCATCTCCTTTTCTGCGGCGGCTCGCTGTATGGACTGGTCACAGCGATCCCCCTCGTCTGACCCCTTTGTGTAGACATTTTCCCTCACCCTCCGTCTCTTTCGCTGTGTTCGTCGACGTCGCCAAGGTCCGAAAGAAAAAAGTTGCATGCGAAGGTGCTTCTTCCCCAAACAGTTCAACAGTGGTGTTTGAGAATACACTTTAATCAACTCCTACCCTGCCAACGAAACTCAACAGATTCTGTGCGCGAGTATAGATTACGCCTTTAATCACCTTTAATACAGATGCTAAATGTTCCGGCAGGGACTTGCCCGGTGTGGTTTCAGTGACTTCTAGCATTGACACAATTAATTTGGTCAAATCGGCCACTCTCCCCCTTTAAGCGGTTTATACGTCCCGTCCCCCTATGGCTCTGTCCGCGCATCCAGCCTCGTCTTGACACTCCGATGCCCACCGAACGCCGTTCGCCTCTGAGCTTGGGGAGACTTCGAACAGTAACGGCTGCCAGAGTTAATGCCAGGGCAGGGTGTCTTCAGATGGGTGTGAACCGGTCTTCATTTGGTTATTTTAGCGTGCATGGCGGAAGCTTTATCATAACATTCGACTGGATTTGAATTCCCGAAGATCCAGCTGCACTAAGTCCATCGAGGCTGAAGTGGCAAGATTCCAGGCTAGGTAGATTTGAAGGAGTGAACGAGGCATTTTACATTGTCTTCTATAACAAAGCTTCCTCATAGTATTATGGGCGGCGTTAGCAGAGTCGGCGGGGTGTTTTTTAGATGATTCTTGTACCGGGCTTGATAATAGATGGAGAATTGGGTGGACATGGAAAGAGGTTTATTAAGAGTTCAAGATTTAGCACCCCGCGGCCGCCGGAAAGCAGGAGTTCGCGTAACTCGCACTTTGTCGTGGTTCGGTGATGAGGTATCCCTCGATTATTCCAAGATTATTTGATGGGCTTGGGAAGTGGAATCAGGCTTTTAATTTACGCTCAGACCGAATGCTGAACAGTGGATATGCCATTCCAGGCAAGCGAAGTGGGACGGGGACTTTGTGTTGAAACACTACGGATTTTGGTTTGAACTTTTGACTTTCACCTCACACTCACACCTTGGTTTCGGAATTCACATTCACCGTATACTGCGGCGCGAACCCCCTAACACAACAAGGACAAGAAGATATATTTTGCTTTAGTGGACACTCTTGGATTGAGAGCTTACACGGGTCAACCTATATCGAGCCTTTCAACATTTGCGGTGGAATTTTTATAAGCGCCGAATTATTTGTCACCAAACGACTGATGTCGCAGAAAAACTCCGGGTCAAGATTTCAACTTCAAGAAATGGACAGCCTGAAGCGCAGAAAAATTTGAGAGAAATTGATGAGGCCCTACGATTTTATAATCGAGTACACTAGACCAAGCAGTCAAGCAATGACTGTGTTCAGAAGTCGACCAGTGACAGCCGGAGTTTGGGGGCAATGTATTCAACAAGGAATGCAGTCCAGTTCCAAAAAATACACAGTGTTAGTCACTGATCAATCTTTATACTCTGAAAAATGCTCCATCAGCATCACAACATACTCGACGTGCCTCGCCGATCTCGGCGTCACTGAGAGCCCACCGCACGATACGCATTTTCCATGGTGTCGTAAACTCCAGAAGATTTATTCCAGGCTTCGTGCACTTGGAATATCTTCTTCAATATCGGGCAAAACTTTCGATGCGGCATTGTTTCAGCCTTCCAGCTTTGCGTTTGACATTCCCTGGAACAATAGTGGCTGGCTTTGCAGCCTGAACAGGCGAGCATCCTTTCTCCCTTGCTGACTCTGTCCTTGTAGGCCACCAGGAAGCTGTCTTTCGGAGAGCTGGTGTCCAAGGTGCTGTGGCGGAGGTGGTTGCTGCAGCGATCCAAAACGTGAAAATATGGATGGAGGACGATCCACCCATTAGGCGGTCGTGGAAGACGCTCGATCGCCTGCGTTATCAAAGGTGATATTGGGCCGCGTTTGGAACCGAGCAGATTATGGACGTTCTCGCAAAGTGCGCCATCCGCACAACATCCTGCAGTGTCCCATTCTGTATGCTTTCATTGGCTTTCGAGGTCATCGACAGCAGGTCGCATATGTCGTCGTAAATGAGTTGCGCTTGGGGGAAGCAAGCACGGAATCGGGGCTCATACAAGGATTTGGACTTGGTAAGGCAGTTGAAGGTATTCACAGCCACCAGGGCGATACATCCAGCGCCGTGGAATATCAGGTCTATCCGAGGGGAGCGCGTTTGGGTTTTTGTCAGATGCTCAGCAGCCACGAGTTTATGCATTCGGTCCACCCACGCCGTGCGCAGGCCGTCCGAAGCCTCTACCGCCTCCATAAATTTGGGGGATAACTCGAGCAGCGTGCCGTACAATGCGAAGACTTGCGCGTCCTCCGAGTCGTCCTGGCCGAGCCAGTTGGTGAATGACTGAGCGAGGCCGGCACCCTGTTTTTCGACGAGATGCGCCATCCGGCGGCGCCACGCGCGAACGTCCCCACTGTTCGATACTTGGGTGACAGAAATTACGCGGTCGGTCAACTCAGACAGGAGAGTGACGAAGGTGCCCAGGCCCGTAATTTCAAGGGACCCTGTTCGGGTACCGAAACCAGGATGGGGTATCGATGTATGTGGTACAGCTGGGGATATATGGACAGACACCGACAGGGCTGACGGAAAGCCTTGCTTCCAATTCCGCGCGGCGAGAATTTTCTACCGGCCTCGCATAGAACATGATAAGAGATTTAGCGACGTCTTGGACAACAGAGTTCGTCGTTTCTTTCGCCTTAATCATGTGTGGATAGAATTCGGCGATTGCCCAAACATAGGTTATGTGACAGTATGGGGATTGGAATGGATTCCGGAGTGACTCGAAAATCGGCTGGATGTAGGGATTGAAGCCCGGGATCGCCTGCTGCGTCGTCTGCATGCTGAATTCTGTGTAATTTTCTAGCCTACATATCAGAACAAATGGGGGGACCAGAAAGCATGCGCGAACCTGAAAATCGGCCTGTGCAATGTTAGCGAGGAAACTGGTGTAGACGGAGGGAGGCGGAAACAACGTGGCCAGGAAGAGGGAGGCAACAAGACCAGAAGATAACGTCACAATCATCCTCTTAAGCTCCGTCCGTCCGTCCGCCTGATGCCGCAATTTGCCCTTCAACACAATCACCCTCTCATCACTTCTATCTCCTCATGGCGCCGGAACTCCCCAGATACTACTATCATGGCCCCGTGTCCACATAGTGATGGCTTCCCATAAATTAACTTGGT